>JAODUG010003389.1:0-11306 GCA_027564795.1 Aphredoderus sayanus
AACTGCAATGTCTGTAAAAACACATTACAACAGACATTAGGAATATTTAAGTTTTGCATATTTATTAGAAACATTGACACAGCACTTTACACATGTTGCCTACAGTAATCACATTGCAAAAACAAATATATATTTGTATTGATTGTTTAAATTTGTATTGATTGTACCTGAACCCCTGAAAAGTATCCGTTGGTAGGCTGTTGCGCCTTAGCTTGAGCCTGTGTATAGGATGTTCTCATCCTATACACAGTCAGTTTGACAGTTATCATTTGAATAGGCCTATTTTAATAGTGTAATATTTAATTATATATCAGATATAACTACCTGTAGAGTAATAGCGTTATATAAGGAGTTTTATATACCTTTTGTTTCCACGAATGCATGCTACAGTAACAGTACAGACACCGGCTAACTGTACCATAAGGTACCATTTTAGCCTGCCTGTCTAAGTTATGGTACGTTAACCGTATGTTAACAGTACTGTACTGTAACAGTACAGTACCACGTGTACTGTACACGTGTACTGTATATCAAAATAAGCATTGTAATTCTGTAAACTTAGCAGACATGGGAAAAGGATCCATATAATTGTATTTTTACAACTGTAACAGTACAGTACCGTACCGCTACTGTATTGAATATATTCTTAACTTTGAGGTGGTGCTCCTGCGTTTCACTGGAGGCAATAATGTTTAGGCTGATATCACTTTGCATACTAGATGAATGAGCTGTTAAATTAACATGTCTATGCAGATTTAAAGTGGGTATGAAGCACTAAATAGAGTTTGCTTAATTTAAAAGATAAAGTCCCAACTATAAAAATACTTTTAGGGTTGAAACCAGATAAAAAATAATACAAAATGTAAACAACATTTTTCAAACATGTGTAAGTGCCATCTTGTCCTACCGTAGAATGTGATGTCACGAGGTTGGTTGGTGTCTTCGGTCCTAGCTAAATTGCATTGACTCCTAGCTAAAACTACTGGCATCACTGACTCAATACAAAATGACAGGAAAGCCAAACTAAGAAGCAATATAAGGAGGATCACTTCTGTATTGCTTCTGCATGCAGCAATTAATGTTATAGTCAAAAACCGAAATACAATATTGTTCACTTTCATACTTTGCCATGACGTTTTTCCTCGTTGGCTAGCTGCACTAAAACCGACTCCACCCGTTAGTAGTGATGCTAGGGTTTGTAGCCAGCACCTCGTTAATGATTTAGTTTACAAGATGGTTACAAGGTGATTAAAGGTGGTTTACAAGGTGATTAAATAATATGTGCACCCACTACAAACCTAAGCAAATCAAATTAAACAACACAACTTTCTTACCATAGTAGGATAGGGACACAAGCTTCTCTGGCTCAGTTTAATTAAACATTTTATTTTGCAATGCTAAACATTCCACCATCAATAATCTGGTAAATACATTTTTTACATTGGGTTAAACATAGGATCATTATTTTTTACCGACCAGTGCTGCAGCTGCGTAGAATGATAGACTGAGAAGACACAAAAACCATATAATAAAAATTCGAGCATTGTCTCTGTTATTTAATCGGAACACACATTCATAGCTAGGTTTACATTTAGATGTTTTGGTCACATGGTCTGAATGGATTAAGTTACAGAAACTACACTTCTTTTACACATTCACTGAGGCAAGGCTGGCTGACAGTGCCAGATTAAATAATACTGAAACATTTGATTAAAAAGAAACAGTGTTAATTTGATCGAAATAGGCAAAACATTGGAGTGTAAACCATAAGAGAAAAACAAAGCCTAGAAATAACTAGGGCCTAATAAAAATGTTTTATATTTCATTATTCATACACAGTCAATTCTTGATTTAAAAGAATTAAATATTTGATTTTAAAAGAATCAGCGATATTTTGATAGAAAGCCAATGCAGTAGGCAAGGCCTAATTAAAAAAATATTACAAATAATAAATTAAATAATCTGGTTGAACAGTTATGGGATGGGAATCAATTTCTCCCCCTATCAGCTCCAGATCGTGTTTAACTACTTTATAATTTAACATGTAGCCTAAAATAAATGAATCAGCAAGCTGCATATTGTCATTATGGTAAAATATCCTGTGAGATACCTTAGACTACCAGCTCAATGGCTGAGTCGCCGTTTTTCTCAGCAGAACATGTCTGGCCATGTACGTTTTTCGTTCATTTCTTTTCGTTTTTCTTTCATTTAGTATCAGACCCACATCTGAATGATGACATTGGACTGGAAACAATGAGAGAGAAAAACGTTTAAAAAATGATCAGCTTGGCATCCATATTAAATTTCTTAATACAATAAATAATTAATTAAATAATCTTAAAACTGCAGTTATGGCATGTCCTATTGTATATGAATCAGTTGCTTCCCAGCCCACGAAATACATTTTAAAATATCTGCACAGATTAGAGTCTCCTACAAAGACTGGATTTTATTTTAACATTTAGCCTACATTAATTAATAAAAAAAGGCATATCTTCATAAATTACTGTAAGTGTTATAGGCACGTGTGAGTGTACGATTTTCTTTCATTTAATTTAATAGTTTTTCGTGCACAGGCAATTCTTGATAAAAAAATATATATATATTTGATTTAAAACAAACAGCTCTATTTTGATAAAAAGTCAATGCAGTAGGCCAGGCATAATTAAAAATATCAGCACAGATCTTGTAGATTAGTCCTACTACTAAAACATGTAGCCGAAAATAAATTAATCAACAGCTTTTGTCATTGTGGGAAAATAGTTTAAGTCGCAGTTTTTCTCAGCAGAACACGTCTGGACATGTACTTTTTTTGTTCTTTTCGTTTTTATTTCTTTTAATATCGGACTCACGTCTGGATGATGACATTCGATTGGAAACAATGAGAGAGAAAAACATATTGCCAAGCGTAGCCTCAATAAATAACAACTACTTACTCTACTTAATTAAATAATGAATACATATTTACATGGAAAACCTTTTGTTGTTTGAGTTTAGAAGGTGTCCATCTGTAAGACTGCTTTTAAAATGTGTTGTAGGCTACTGTATACTGAATACAATATGCACTGAATAGGCTACTGTAAACAGTAATAAATTAAATGAATGAAAAATTCCATGGGTAGCGTACTGTACTGTATTGTGGGTGAGCTCTAACCTGACATGCTAGATGGATTTTTTTTCAAGCTCACGGGATCAGCTTGGTCTGGCGAGGCTAGGTGAGCTCTGCTCAGATGGGTTAAACGCCACCTGGCGATATTTTGGCGAAACTGCACACAAAACCCAAACGTCACACTCTCCTGTAATCTAACATCGTTACCCGTCTCGACACAGTCGCCACATTAGATTTCGGACATCTGTATCCCAGAAGGCCTCTTTCTTCAGTCGGACGAATTCCCTGACCACTGGGGTCCATCATGATGTTCGAGGGTTACTGCCCCTTGAGGCACCTAAAACCTTGAGGCCACAGCTCTCTGCCGCAGCTTCAGCAATGGAGGCTTTGATCATTGCCCACTCAAGTTCAATGTCCCCAACCTCCACAAGTGTGCCAGAAAAGCTCGGCCGGAGGTGTGAGTTGAATATCTGGTATTTGTTATAGACAGTCCATGACTAGCACAGAAGTCTAATAACAAACACCCACTTGGGTTCAGATCAGGGAGGCCGTTCCTCCCAATCACGCCTCTCTACGTATCTCCATCATTGCCCACGTGCGCGTTGAAGTTTCCCAGCAGAGCCCTCTACTGGAGCCCCATACAGGACTCCATTCAGGGTCTCCAAGAAGGCCAAATACTCTGAACTGCTGTTCGGTGCATATGCACAGACAACAGTCAGAGTTTCCTCCCCCACAGCCCGGAGGCGTAAGGAGGGGACCCTCTTGTACACCGGGGTAAACTTAACAGCACTCACCAGGGGCTTGTGAGTATCCCCACACCCGCCTGGCGCCTCACACCCTGGGCAACTCTATAGTGGAATAGAGCCCAACCCCTATCCAGGAGTACGGTTCCAGAACCGAGACTGTGATCTAATTGGCCCCACCAGATCTAATTGGTAACGCTCCACCTACCGCACAAGTTCCGGCTCTTTCCCGCAGAGAGAGGTGACGTTTTACATCCCCAGAGCCAGCCTCTGCTGCCTGGGTCTGGTCCGTCGAGGTCACTGACCTTCACTGCCACCCATATGACAGCGCACTTGACCCTTACAGTTCATCCCACAAGGGTTGGGCCCGTAGGATGTTTCTTATTCAGTGCATTATTATTACATTTCTGTTCCATGGCACCAATAATATGGTTGGTAGGGATACTGTGGGTCACGCACAGTGACTACTTCTCCAAAACTTCCAGTTTCCTCCATCACTCCTCCATGTCTCTCACTCCCTGTCTCTGTCTTTCCCTGCTCTGTGGGCTGGAAAATTGGCTCCTGAAGGCCACTGCTGTGAATAAGGGCCAGACATGCAGTAAGGGCCTGGCCCTTTTATCTCTCATGCCACGCAGTGCCAGGGAGAGCTAGAGAGAGAGAGGGAGAGAATTAGAAAGAGAGAAGAATGGAATAGAAAATAATAGAATTGAATAGAATAGGTTTGACCAGCCACTGAAACCAATAACGAGGAAAGGTACTTACTAAATGTCCATCTCTCATGCTCTCTCTCCCTCTGTTTTTCTCTAAATCTGTCTGCTTTTGTGTCAGACTTTTTTTGTGATAAAAAAAATAAAAAAATATTATTCTTGCAGTCAGCAGCATAGGGCATATTACCCTTATGCTAGCCGGTCTTTCTTTACCCATGACACAGGGAACCCAAACCTGGTAATTTGTAATGCCCTGCTCTAACCTTTGATATACACAGATAAAAGAACCTCTACATTTGGCCATATAAGTTCTTTCCTCTACCCAATAAACTACTCAGGGGAATTTAAACAGTAACCCTGTTTGTGTAAGTGCCTAGCCCTTTATTGCTGAGTGTTGTGTTATCAGAATGTCTCCTATTTGCCAGCTTTTATTTATTTTCCCCACAATGGATGACCTGTTGCCATTGTATCTTGTTTTGCTATTAACTGAAAGCTGTTAAAGTGGGATTTTCAACCACACAATTTTGAGCATGCTCATAATGTCTTAGCCAGGTTCTAGGACCCCGTCTAACTAAATGCCAAGTTATGTGGCACGTTGACCTCCTACCAGAGACCAGCTCAACTGCAAGATTTATCTTGTATTTGAGCTTCTGTTTGTGAAGTTCCTTTGCCAGATGGTGGATCAGGTTCAGATTGTTCACATTCAGTGTGTTAACAGTAGAAGCACCGAGCATTTGAACGCTGTGAAAAAATAAAAAAATATTTCATCGCACTCGAACAAATTCCTCGACCTACCTTCATTACTTTTCCTTGTTTTATCACGCAGTATTTTGAATTTTCATAATCAGACCACGACATTCTAGTTTAAAGCTATGGTTCTTCTATATCTGTGAAATTGCTAAAAATCTACCATTCTGCCATGTTTTGCTCTGCCTTTCAAGGCTGCGATTCACTTTTCTCCCAGCAGATGTCTCAAGGGTGCCCTTGTACAGATTTTCTTACAGCCATTTCAGCGTCGCGAGACGTTGTAATGTTAAACAACGGCAGAGTGTGATGTTTGGGGTTTTGGGTGCAGTTTCGTCAAACATCCGCCAGGGGGAATTTTACACATGCAAGCAGAGATCTCCCACAATACAGCATGATACCCATGGTCATTTTTCATTCGTTTAATTTATTACTGTTTACAGTAGCCAGTATATATTGTACTCAGTATATAGTATACTGTAGACTATAACACATTTTAAAAGCAGTCTTGCAGATGGAAACCTTCTAAACTCTCCCAAACAACAAGAAGTGTTGCATGTATGATGAAGTACCAACCAGCATGCCCTATATTAGCAAGCTAGAAAATGAACGAATATTTATAGAATGCTTATTTTATAACCTAGCACATATTTTGAAGACTTATTTCTTTTGGTTATTTTATCAGATAATTTTAAATATGTCATCTTGAACAAATCTATGAATAGCCCCAGATCTCAGAGAAAATTCTTTATTTTGCTTTTTTGTTGGTAAATAAAATTAAAAATATTAATATAGCCTGCATCTGTAATCCCGAACACCCATTTGATTATTGCCTATGCCTATCACTATCAAAAGGGGAGATTGAGATCCACTGAGTGGGCCTATAGCCTATCTAACGTATGTTTTAAATCTAGGTAATCTGTATTTTATATTAGTATTTATCCATCCATCTATCCATCCTCAACCACTTATCCGAGGTTGGGTCGCGGGGGCAGCAGCTCCAGCAGGGAACCCCAGACATTGCTAATGTGGCCCGGGAAAGGGATGTCTGGGGTTTATTTATTAATTATTTAATTAAGTAGACATGTTTTTTTGTCATTGTTGCCAATCTAATGTCTTGGAACAGCCATTTGGTCTATTTTTGTGTTCTGTGATCAATTCACTTTCTATCAAAATAGAGCTGTTTTTTTTAAATCAAATATTATATGTTTTTAAATCAATAATTGCCTTTGCATCATGGAGATGTAGGTGTGAATGTAAAATGAAAGAAAAACGAAAATAAATTAAATTCAAGAAAATCGTTATGTCAGACTCACTGTTAATTTACCATAATTACGATATGCAACGTTTTGATACATTTATTTTATTTCTTTTATTGTTAAAATAAAAACTAGGCATAGTAGGACTACTCTGATCTGCGCAGATATTTTCAAATGTATTTCAAGGCAGAGGAGAAATTGATTCACGTCAATGGCACTTGAAAGGCAATCAAGCCTGTACATCTTACAGACATGCAGACATGGAAGTCGTTAATGGCAAAATAACAACACTATGGTCGCAGCAGCATGTGAAACAAAAAATTTATAACAAGAATAAAATTATATACCAAAGTATTCATCTTTATACACATTCTATTAAATGAATGAAAAATTCACGTAACTATTGCCAGATCTAGTTACCGTATTTCATAGCATATTTAATTTACAAATAGCTTCATTGTATTAACCCAATATTTGAGGCTATGTATCTTATTAATAGGCTACATTATATGATGATTAGCATATTTAATTTACAAATAGCTTCATTGTATTAACCCAATATTTGTGGCTATGTATCTTATTAATAGGCTACATTAAATGATGATTAGCATATTTAATTTACAAATAGCTTCATTGTATTAACCCAATATTTGAGGCTATGTAGCTAATTAATAGGCTACATTAAATGATTATTAGCAGCTACTGTAGCCTATGTGAATAATATAAGTAACCTATATTACAATCACTCATTGCAATTACAGAAGTAGACAAATTGTTTTGTGATGGTCCTCATATAATCACATTGGTCTATCATAATTAGCCTAAGCAGTGCTTGTTTTATTGTAAAGAAGCTAACAATCTGACAACATCCCAAAAGTCTATAAATCATTGTTCCTTTTACCCAGTAGTCGGCAACCTTTACCGAAAGAGCCATCCATATTGCCCCCTCTTCCACTTTTTGAGTCCTACCTGTATTTGTGTAAAATTTTTATAAAATGTTTTAATATAAAACTAGGTTTGCAAGCAACGATGGGCCCTTGCACTCAAACATGTGTCGGGGTGTGCCACTGACACAGCTCTGAATAGTCACGCGCTTCAAACGCTATTCAGTGGAGTTAAGTGTCACTTCCTGTCACCAGTAGGTGGCGCAATATTTAACTCCTAAATGGCAGGTCTTGAGGCTGAGACTGTTATCCAATATGTGAAATTCGGTAGTGATTTGACCTTGTACAGTAAAGTACACAACTTCCTGTTTCCCAGCGAAGGATTGATTCATCTTTAAACTAAATCTCACAAGCTTCACAGAGTAGCATCATTTATATTATAAAGCTGTACTGGAATATGAACATTTAGTGAAAAACAAATAATACATGTCAAACAATGATTTTGTCCTGTTGCCAGTAGGTGGCGCTGTTACTAGAAGTTAATATTGGCATATACAGTACATATGTTCAGGGTGGGAATCTATTAATGTTTGGAACAGATTTTAGCATTTTCAGAGAAGTTACAATACTTTGTGTTATGGCGAAGGATGTGATGTCGCGGCCACAACCCGGACAAGCCGTTTAGTGAAAACTCAGGAATGGCGAATTATCGATTCATTAAGTTAATTTTGGCATGTACATGTTCCGGGCCGGTCCCTTATCAATATATTAAAGTTTGGTGTGAGCATGTAGACTGGAGATATATGAAAAGTATGTTTCATGGTGAATCATTATTATTCAACGCCATGCCGTGGAAACACCCTTTATCAAACAATCATAGTTTGTACAACTTTTATTCAATATGGTATTTACAACACACAGGAACCTTTTGAATTCACTCAGAAAGATGAAATCTCTAGGAGGAGTTCGTTAAGGTACATGGCGTGTAAAACCTCAAAATGGAGGAGCAACAACAATTTGATGTGTCATGGAATTGTATATTGCTGCCAAACCATGGACAGGCCGTTTAACGAAAACTAACAATGACCATATCATGCCTTAACCCATGTCTTGTGACTATGCTGTGATAGTATTGAAGAGGATATGACAAACTGTCTAGTAGCAGAACACCACATAGTAAAATTTGACATTTCCTGTCGCCAGTAGGTGTCGCTATAACGTTGAGACACTTGGCATAGAATTGTTTTAATGCTGGATTATTGTGGAAAGTTTGGTTTAATTTAAAGAATGTATTTTTGGGGACAATGCCATCCAATTCTAGGAGCAACTAACATTCAAACTGGCCCGTTAAAAGTATGTCTTTAAAAACATAATGCATTATAACATAACAGTTCAAGATAAAGCTAAAAACAAAAGCAGCAGGCAAGGAGAGCAGTAAGTATGCACCACAAACACAGAAGAATGCATGCCGCATTAATCTGTGCTTTGCGAGGCATGCGTCCTGTGTCTGTGGTCCAAACTCATGCACTGCACTGCTTAAGAGAGTAATTTTATCTTTAATGCATGCATTTTTGGGGACAGCTTAATCCCATTCAGCTGGGGTAGACCTATCTTGCAGCGCGCTGATTCATTTATTTTAGGCTACATGTTAAAAGATAAAGCAGCGTTTCCATTATCCAGTAATTGCCGGACTTTGACCGGAAAATTCTGACGAAGTCCAACAAATGTTAAACTCTCCGGTCAAAATGTCCGGTGAAAAGAATTACCCCTAAGCAGCATTTTAATTGTATTTTATAGGCTATAATTACATGTCCACTTTTAATGATAGGCTTGCATGTAAATCGAAACGGCCAGCAGTGTAGATTAATGTAATTTACTCTGATAAAGCGCGCGGCCGCACGCACCATAATAACAGTAGCCCATAGCGCTAGCATGTATTTCTGTGAGATCAGGTTGAGCGCTAGAGACCTGGACAGCTCAGACAAGGGCGGCCAAACACACCTATTTTATGAAACAAAGAAGGAATAATGACAATATGGACCATAAATCCAGGTAGGCCTACAGTATGGACGCAAACTGCTATGCGGTCTACTGGACAAGGCAACACACGTCATTATATAAATAGACCTGCAGACGCAGTTTTGATGGCAATAGATCTGCTTCTCAGAATAAACACCTTGTTTTAACAGAAATTGCATAGCGTTATTTAACGTTATTTGCATTTAGTTAACGCAAATACCAGACATATTGCTTTTAATAACTGGTAAAGTAGCCCTACATAAACACAGAGGTAGGCATACAAACTCAACTCTACTGAGTTTGTAACCTTCGTAAGTTGGCACCCCATATGATAAATATTTGAATTAAAGTGTATTGATTCATTTGTTCTTTTGTGAAAGTTTGTGCACACCAAATAAAGGTGTGTGCACAAACCGTTATAGAAAAATTAAACATTATATTTTTTGCGGTGACGTCCTCAGCACCACAGTAATGTTCAAATACCATTTAACATCGCATTTGTTTGTGCATCATCCGTGCACGTTGGTGCTTCATTATTATAAGCTTTACTGCGTTTTATTTAATGTTTTTTCTCGTGCTGAAAATGGCCCAATCACTCATATGCTTAACATGCTTTAAACTTGTTATTGCTCTTGAAAGGGTCAGACACATATTTCTCTTTAGCATGCACAAACTAATACAAATACTTTTATTTACAAAACGTGACATATAGGGTGCCAACTTAGGCTACTGTAGGTAGCGTAGCTGTCACATGCAACATGTTCAGTCTCAAATCATCACAGGTGGTTGTCTGCGACAGTCTGCGAGATCATATCCAGAGCATATATTCATGGATCATGGGTATGGTTTACATGTCGTGAAGTAAAATAATCTTGTCAGTCCATGTTTGACATTGTGTGTTTATCCAAAAGCCTCCACCGACTGCCTCTTATAAACTGCAGCGGTACGTAGCAGATGTAGAGACTACAATAACCTTCACTCTTAACGTGTTGTCATTTTTGTATAGCCTCTATAAATTGCTTTTAAGATCAATAATGAACACAAATAGAATTGACCGGTAAACTGAAACTTTCTCGGACACATTGACCGGCACCAATTTCTTCTAGCGGAAACGCTGATATATCGTAGTAGGACTACTCTGCATGCGCGATCTGTACTAATAAACACATTTATTTGAGGGGGCAAATGATCCAGGTCGGCATACTGGCCAGCATGCACCATTTGCAGATCCCATGGGATTGCAAATTGACTAGCAAATTTCTTATGACTTCTTTTCCACGCTCAGTGGTACTCATTGCACATTAGGCCCGCAAGCATTTATTTTGCGGCTCGTGAAGCATTTTCAATGATGCAATTTAAATTCAATGTGTTTAACTATGGGTCAAAATGACCCGATGCATTTGCCAGTAGCGCACAACATGGACATATGACATTCCGCGGTTAGCTACCTCTGCTAGTATCCATCCATCCATCCATCCATCTTCAACCGCTTATCCGAGGTCGGGTCACAGGGGCAGCAGCTCCAGCAGGAAACCCCAAACTTTCCTTTCCCTAGCCACATTAGCCAGCTCTGACTGGGGGATCCCGAGGCATTCCCAGGCCAGTGTGGAGATATAATCTCTCCAAGTTGTCCTGGGTCTTCCCCGAGGCCTCCTCCCAGTTGGACGTGCCTGGAATACCTCCCTAGGGAGGCGCCCAAAGGGCATCCTTAACAGATGCCCAAACCACCTCAATTAGCTCCTTTCAGTGTGAAGGAGCAGCGTCTCTACTCTGAGTTCCTCTCGGATAGCTGAGCTTCTCACCCTATCTCTAAGGGAGACGCCAGCCACCCTCCTGAGGAA
>JAODUG010003392.1:5000-11305 GCA_027564795.1 Aphredoderus sayanus
GGTTTGATGATGAACAGAATCCCAGAGCAGTGCAAGAAGCCATATGCTATCCATCTGCTGTTTTGAGTCTCGGCAGTTCTCTCAAGTCATATTTCTACTGCAACACAGAAATGCAGGCCTCTATCTCTAAAAAGACAACCTCTTACAAATGTAGATGAGCAGTACATTGATTTTAAATTAAATATTTGTATTTTGAAAGATAAACGAGGAGATTTTAACTGAATTCCTAAAAAGACAAAATCCTCCGCCAAACCTAAAAATAACTACATAAACCCTCAAACAAGATTAAAAAATAACACCCACAATTGGATTTACGAGGTTTTCGCCCGAGAATTGAGGCATGCTAATTACGGTGGCTCAAAAGAGTGACATCCATATTTAGCTGTGTTTAGCCATTCGGTCAAGACGAAGGCTTTGGCGGGTGTTGCCGTAGTACACTAATAAATCGACAGAATTCATGTAAGGGAGGAAATTGTGCATGTTAACAAGTACTGCTGACTAAAAGCCTTTTTAGCCGTGAACCTTTCCCTTGATAAAACACTGCGCCAGTAACAACTACTGATGCTAATAGAATCATATTAATGAATTATAAATGACTTCTTGCAGTAGGCTGCAAATCTATATACCAGTGAAATATTATTCCAGATTTTTGTAGCGTTTCAGCTGTCTGTCATCCTTGTCAACGTGGGTTCTTTTGATTATTCTTTGAACTTTTGAATGTTTGCACAGCAGATGTTAGCTCCATGTCTTCATTGTGTTACCATGTTTAGTATCTCACGGTTGTTTTTTCTCTATCCTTTGAAGTTTTCACTCTTTCATTATAAGCCTTGAAGAAATCACTGTTAGAAATGTGGAAAGGGGAATGTTGCCAGCTAGCTTGTGTCTCCAATGTGTTACAATGTGACAAGGTAAAAAGTACTACATGTGGAATTTACACAAATCAGCTCTGTCACACAAAGTTGACACACAAATTGTCTAAAATAGGTCTGTCTACAATATAATTGCAAGCAATTTGCCGACGTGAGGGCCAAATAAATCAGATTAATGAATGTTTTTGCCATTTAAGTTGATGGCACAGGAAAGGCGGAAGAGTTTCAGAGTGAGAGGGGTCATTAATAATAATCAGCAAACAACTTGAAGGACAGGGTGTGAGGGGGAAATCTGTTAAGAGGTGCCCGGTGTTTCTGGAATAACTCATCAGCTTCATGAGGGCGAGGAGTCCATCTTCTTCTTTAAAGGTGGAGTCAGCGATTGTAAACTAATACACTTATACACTAATACACTCAACCTCAGGAAATATCTTCTCACGGTCCTCTGGCTGCCCGTTCTTTATTCACACTGAAAAAATAATCTGGTGTTTCTACGCAGCCCTGGCTCTGTAACAAAGCGATGCAGGCCTCACCACACAACAATATCCCAGCCTTGGCAATGCGTGTACAACGTGTGTGGGGCAGGGAGGGGAGAGGTGGTTTTTCTTTTCATTGAGTCAACAACATTCCCCCAGAATCCCTGAGTCCACCTTTAACTGTCAAGTATTTACTGCGGTCCGATTAGTTCTGAGTTCTCCCACAATTCCATCAACTGCTGCCTGGTGTCTCTTCTTGCTATGACTCATTGTCTCTACGAGCAAATGAACCAGAATTAGAGACACATAGTTCCTCCAAAGGGCAGGATCCGCTCATTTGTCATGCATACTGGTACAGCAGTGTGCCTTTGCTGCCTTAATCCAGCTAATTGAAAAATGCTGAAGAGCCTATTGTCACTCCACTGGAGAACAATTAGCTTGCGCTGCAACGCCAAGAATGGCATTTGCCGCTGATAAACAAGGCACAATAGTTCATTTACTAAAACATATCCCGGGGGTCTTCAATTTCCGACGTGAGAGGACTTTCGCTTCAGATATAATCTTTTATTTGAAATTTGGAGATATAATTTATTCATATTTTATTTCCCGCTTGGGGATCAGCGATGTCCTATCTGGTCTGATTTATGTATGTGTTGGCTTTGTGCACACACTTACTCCACCTTCCTCTTCTGTGAATGCATCAGCACCTCCTCGCATCCTACATGAATAATTTAAAGGTTAAAAACAAATGGGCAAATCCATTTCCTGCTGTGCTGTAAATATGGAAGGTGGGGGAGGGGGGGGTCTTTATTTACAGCAACCCCTCTTCATCCCTCACCTTCTGTTGCCATAACGCTCCCTTTCCAAAACCTCCCCCCACCCCCCCTACTCCCTTCCCTTCCCAAGGGCAGGTCTAGACGACTTTCAACATCAGCAGCAGTGCTGAAATATTTATCAGTCACATCCCCCACACCAACTGTTTCTATCTGCCCGTCATGGGAGAGGACAAAACTGGACCTTTTAGCCAAGCGGTCTAAGTAAACCCACCGAGCAGGCTGGCTTGAGATCTGCTGAGAAAAGGCAGGGCCCTGAGAGTTAATGGAGCACTGGAAGAAGAAGAGCCCTCGTCTGTCTGGCGACCCGCCGCAGAACGATTTCCCTACCTCCCTTAAGTCTGAGGACTTTAGGGAGGAAGGGAAGTAGTGGGCTCAGCTCTGCGACACAGCATCCATGTTGGCTTCCAGTCTTGGCTCATCAGGTCACCAGGGAAAATTTGGAAAATGACATTTCTTCACCAGTGAACCCCAAGAGAAATAAAACAGCAATGTAATACAGATTAAGCATGCAGCACACCACTGGCCTTCCATGGTCCGCCATAGCATATGCAACAAGTTATTATTAGAATACCATGGAAAACCAAAGCTGTGTTTCCTCTGTAACATATGGAGGGAAAATACACCCGTTTTAGATCTGGGAGGGACTAGATGTTGGCCAGTAAAGCAAAATGATAATTGCACACAGGCATCTCTTGGTTTTTAAAAGGCAGTTACTGTACACAGGTTTCCAAATGTTACACGTTCACTGAAAGCAGAGATGATGTGTCGGGTGCTTAGGTGGTGGTAGCAAATGGAAAACAATGTCTGCCCTGGGGAACCATAACATCTGGACCCTGTCACCCTTCCGCCCAGGACAAATGGCCTGGCGGCCTATAAACCCACGCCTAACGGTAGCATGTGCCGGGCACATCAGACAGGCCGTTTCACGGATGTCCATATCTACATTATTGATGACGCTAATGGGGTGGGGGAGGGGGAGGTCTCCTCGTTCTTGGGCTAAAATGGCACATTTTAAAAGCCTAAACCACATCCTCCTGTATCACCCGCCCATCCTAACCCAGCAAGGTCAAGATGATCTTGAATTGCACGCACATTGCAGTGGCATCCAGTGTTTGGCACAACAAAACAACATTTCAAATATATGTGAACAAGGCAATAACTTAAATTGAAAGCATAAATGCACAAACATTTTAAGTCAAATGTATTAAAGTGGTTTATAAAATATATTTTCTGATTGGCATTTTGACTATGACATAATTATTGACATTATTGACTATTGACATTTGACTATGCTAATGGTAATTTTATGAGGAAGTCCGCGACAGTATCATCACCCCAGACAAGTTTTAAATTTAATTGAGGAGAAGCTCCGCCAGGAACAATCATTTACACATTTACATTTACTGTACAGCATTTAGCAGCTTTTTCCCGAAATTACGAGAATTATGTGAATAGATGAACAGGCCATACTCTTGCCAATTTTAAGAACACAACACTCTATTACAATAAAAACAGCATCAGGGCTAACACATTACCAATATATCATTCAGTCTTCAATAAGAATTGCTAATTGCCTAAATAATAAAGTGCTTAATTTGTAAGAGCAGGAAGGAAGGAATTTATTAATTAAAATATTTATTAAGACCAGGGGAGAGTGGATGAAGGCTTGTACTTGCACTACACACAACAAGCTAACCCATGGCAGTTGAACACTTGGTGCATATGGCCACATTTATATGTGTTTATACTGTACAAAAGCACTGCCAAGTGGATATCACACATGAAAGTTAAAATTAGCGAGGAATAGCATGTGTGCTGGGGAAAAATTTGAAAGAATGAGAAATGGTTCACTCGATGAGCCTGACTGCAAAGAAAACAAAGGCTTCGCGCGCACAAACTCGTGTAATTATTTACCTCTTTTATCGCAAACTGGATGGAATGTGTGGTCGTTTCAGTCACTTTCACTTCTCTCTGCTGCTTCTGCTACAGTAAATAAACAAACCCTATGAGAAATGGGCTGTAATGACCTTTATTGAACTTTTCTACGGCATAAACTGGCCTCGCATAAATCCACCATCTGAGCCGGATTACCTGACATCACAACCCACCAAGATGCAGATTACAACTTTTCTCAAGGTGGTCATTGTTTAAACCACGGCCGAACTTTACTCTGGCTGTACTGCTCTCTCTCTGTGTGTACAGTTACATTGCGGTGAATATTACAGAGATGTATCTGGGTATACAGTAAGGAATCCCCCTTTTTAAGCCTCTCCATTTTCTGTCTTCAGCTGATGGCTTAGTATTCATCTCTTTATCTGGGTATACATTAGGGAACCCCTTTTCTAAGCCTTTCAATTTTCTGTCTTCAGCTGATGGCTCTTAGGCCATCTCTTTATCTGGGTATACAGTAGGGAACCCCTTTTAAAATATCTCTATTTCTTGTCTTCAGGTGATGTCTTAGTATTACTGTACCATCTCTTGCCTCTGTGTGTGTGTGTGCTTGCGTGTGTGTGCGTGTGCATGTGTATGCGTGTGTGTGCAGCCTGACAACCCTCTCCCTATCTTAGCCACGTTGGAGGTGTTAGATCTTCTAGCTTCTGTATTTACTTGTCAGAGCAGCTTACAAGGCAAGGCAAGCATTGGGACATTGCTGCAGGGCTTTTCCCACTGTCAACATGCTGTTGCTCAACTCTACCACTGTCAGTCAGCTATAGCTCCTGTGGAACATACACACAGTGCAGTATATACATTCGCTGAGCTACTGTGCTGTTATTATGTAATTATGAGACTGATTTGACAGTTGTGCATTGTAACACTAATTTACTAAGTTAAAACAAAGTCGGTTGCCAGTCAAACAGCCCTGGAAGCTCGTAGTGGTTGGCTTCAGATTCAGCGGTTCTTCCAGTTTCAGGTCTTTTAACTAGGGTGCACCCAACTTATGTTCTCATGCGTGACAGCATCACAAAGATTTTAAATGGGACACTGGACAGAAAACCGTCCACGTGCCTTTATAGTCATAGTAGGCCTGAAGCATCCCCGGCCAGCTTGCTCTGGCCTTTCCACTCCCTTCCTGTCATCTCATTCAAAACAACAACAGAAATACGCTATTGACAAGTTTGTGCGTGCATTCGCGTGCACACACACACACACACACACACACATTCTGTACACACACGCACGCGTGCGCGCGTACACACACACGTGTGCGCGCGTACACACACACTGAGAGAAACTCTCTATGCATAATTCACTAGGCTTCCAATTATATCTAAAAACAATTCTATAAGCGCATGCAATATTAATAGATCACGTTGTGGTCTTAAAAACTAAGTATAACAATAACCAAGTTTGAGGTCATCGCTTCTTCACATTTGCCTGGGCGTTTTCCTGGCTGTCCCACCACAAATATGATATTCCTAAAGGCTTCAGGTAGAGGCAAACACATAGTGTGTTAGACAGCCGCTGTTATGAGACAATAGAGGAACTTCAGCATTACTGGCGATCTTGCCCAGTGTATTGCCGTAAATAATGGTTAGAGAGCTGTTAGTTATAATTGGTTTGTTGAGAAATGACATGGAACGTTACAGTAAATGATTATGTTTCCATGATGATCACAGCTTTAATGCACATGTTTTCATTCCACATCCCATAGACAGACCACCACCGCACCTCACATCTGTTGATATGTACGAAGACGCGAAAACCTCAAAGTCCATCTGACATCTGTTTTTACAGTAAATTAGCAATACTTACAATAATTATATTTAATAATTATTTTCATTTTTTGAAAATATTACTTTTTATTCAGTGACAAATAACATTTTCAATGCAATAAAAGTGAAATTAGTGAACCCAAAAATATAAAACTAATAAATATTGCTAATTTAAATGGCTACTTGCTCATTTTTGACATATGGACTTTTTTCTTGTTTTTTTGCATCTGAAGTCTTCATATGTAGCTACATACAATACATGCGAATAATAAGTCTGTCCCACTTGTGTCTTCTCTTCTGGTGTTCCCCAATAAAAGGACACAACTGGCTTCAAAACCATGACATGTGCATGGCTATGCTCTATGCTAACCATGACATGTGCATGGCTATGCTCTATGCTAACCATGCACC
>JAODUG010003393.1:0-11304 GCA_027564795.1 Aphredoderus sayanus
TGATCCTGTTTGTCATGATTACACCTGTCAGAAATGGGGGTAGCACCCCCCCCCCCTTCCCCCCAATTTCAGCTGTCCCTGATTAGACTGATATAGGTTTTGTTAGTTCCCATCCTTACTGTACACACACACACACACACACACACACACACACACATCCATGTTTCCCTTAGTAGTCTCAGAAGTCTAACGTTTTGTTACAGAGTAGTTTTGCTTGTTAGCTTTATGTATGTTGATATTTTCCTGTTTGTTCCAATTTAATTAAACTTTGGCAAAGCACATGCATCCCAGTTCTCTGGGTGTTGGGCACATTAGTTAGCATCAGGACATTAGTGCCATAACTTCCAGTGCTATTTTGCATACAGACGGAGCCAACACAAGGATGGTTGCTGTTTGTATAGCCAGAAGAAGACATAATGCCATTTTATCATCCACCACACTCTTTTGGTAGTGAGAGAAAGCAAACTCGCAACCAATAACAACCAGCCTTCACTCAATGCAAATAATGATTTGAACCACAATTAATATTTACACACAGCAGCCATCAGCATCAATGGCTCCAGATTGCTTCAGTCTAAATGTAATATGTTTATTTTGCCAACATAGTTTACACCTATGAATCATATGTTTTAGTATGATCAAATTTAACTCAATAAGTACAAATGAGTTGAAACAAATAATTTAACATACGTACACTGTAAGCTATTTTGTGCAGTCTAAGTATACCTTTGATACAGTATGCAACCAGTGTGCAATACTGGGTGCATACTGTTGAAGTCCTTATTATTTTTTCCCCACCTTTTTCTATTAATTGAAAATTTTATACTTTTGATATATTACTAGAACACAGTTTGAGGGTGAAAATGATTGCTTTGTGCAGGCCAAACACTTTCAATATAGTCTTTAATCTTTCAATTACATTTGTGATATTATCAAAGATTACATCCGTCTTAACAGCTAATTGAGTGTGTTGGCATATGCAAATGTTTTACCTGCCATGTGATTTTGCTTTTATTTTCCATCTTTGCCTATGCCATGTGTGCATCACTAATCACACAATGACAATTACACTATAAGTGACTTGCAATGAGTAAAATAGGCATCTTGCTCAAGGATGCTTTCAGACAGACAAAAGCCAGGGGTCTTTCCAAAGTTATTATGCACGTATGCACTGAAAGCATCCACAAAGTGCTTTGCCTTGACGTCTTCACTCAATGCTTGTTATGTGTGCATCGTTCAGACCACAGAGCTAAATAGGCTGGACACCTATGGAGGAGTTAGAAGAAAGGAAACTAATAGAAATAAACATTATTTCTTTATTTTACATTATTTGACTCTGCATTTTGATGTTTCCAGTGATTGACTTAGTGGTTTAAAATGTCAATAGATCAATGAACCGTGACCCAACCTCACACTTGTTGCTCTAGAAAAGGGCAGCAATAGCACTCCCTCTGTCCCCAGTCCCATGTGGGTGGTTAGCACCTTTGCATTTCGCTTGTCTGCTGTCTGACCCTTACAGCGGGTTATTACACCTGAATGTGTGCTACTCCTACAACATGGGGGTCGCAGCCGCTCTGGTCTTGGAGACACCAGGTCAGGGCTAATCAGGGCGATGAGGCAATCAGGTGGGACAAAATTGAAGTGTTAAATGTCAGGGCTCATTATGTTGGCAGCGGCATTGGCACGAGAGCAGTTAGCACATCCTTACCTTATCCTCTTAAAGGAAGCCATGGTTTCAATTGGCTGCCCTCTACCATTTTTACTCCAAAAATGGGAATGCTGAAAATTACACCATGTGGCATATGATATATCCCAGAGCTAATTTCTGTTTGCCACTTTGACTAGAACAACCAGTAAATAAGCATAGTATCACACTATTAATATTCATGGTTAGCACAGGGCAAGTGGGATTAGTGCCAAGGAGCCTCGGTCTAACAACTGCCTTGGCGAACCCAAAGGCCGATATTATGTGCTATTTATTATCTATTGTTCAAATCATGATACTTTAAACAATAAAACAGGCTGCAGTAGATCAATATGGAGTTAACTCATAAAAGAATTCTAATAAACATAGACAATAGCCACTGAGGTGGAACCTTCCCCTAAACGTATTGTGATAGTACTTTAAAAAGAAGTGGGTGAATGTACAGTACAGTCAGCACAATGTGAAGTAAAAATAGTAATGTCATCAGTTGGTGAGGAGGGTTAGCAACCATTAATAGCCTACTTAAGCTGGGCTTGCATGCAAACTTAGTATTATACCGATTTCACTGTTGCCAACAAGTGTCCGAAATCAGGATTCAGGACCAAATTAAGCAATCGTGCATTCCTGTCACCATCTATTTCTTTTAGTGTGTCAGAGACTCTAGTCAACGTGGTCATAATACAATACTCAATGTGTTTAATATGATCAGGCATCTCAGCATCAGGTATGATTTATAATCCCCCAGTAGGGTGAACGGTCTTTGTCTAACACCTCCCTATCAGGATAAAGGACGATAGCTACTGGGCATTAAACATCTAGAAATGTATTCTTGTTTTCACTCTTTGCAGCCCAAGCTTGATGTCAATTTGCTCCACGCTTTGAACACACTAACTGCTGGACCTGCTTACTGTAGGCCTGCTGGAACAAGTATGTTTTAAAGACAATTGGTATTATACCTGTAGGCTGCAGGTTGCTGGACCCATTCAGATACACTAAGTACAGTAGCAGCAAAGAACAGTCGCTTCAGCTTTTGCAGGTTACTAAAGACCTCTTCAGAGCCTCTTTCCTCTTCCCTTGTAGCACCTCGGCCATCTAAATCACTCCAATCCCTCTTATTGTCTAGGGTTAGGCCAGCCCTTTTTACAAAAGTATTACATTGCAGACTATGTAGACTGCTTTCCATTTTCATAGTTTTTATTATTTTGCTTCACTGCTACTCGGGATCACATCAATGGGAAGTTACTGTACAGAAAGTTACAAAGAAACCAAATGAGGTCTGTTTGATAGAATCAGAATGTAAGATACTGGTCTCCCATGAGTACCCATTAGGTCTGATAAGTTGACAGGTGTGAGGCAAGCAGTAGTCTTGAATGTGTGTCTCTGATTGGTTGATTTCAAAGCCCAACATTCTGACAGGCTTTCCACTTCTGAATGTCATAAGGGAAATGCTTTGGGCGAACTCAAGGACAAAGCATTTGAGGGATACCTCAATTTCTAGCAGCTAATCACAGTCTTCCCAGAGGCTTTTTGTGACGCCAGCCATCCAATCATTATGATAAAAATCAACTTCGAATGGTAAAAACATTATAAAATATATAAAATGATTAATGGATGTTAAGTGTTTTGCGGGTTAACTGAGGTATGTGTCAATACTGCAGTGATAAATGAGGTAGACCCAGTGAAATGTAAAATAAAAAAAATAATTGATTCAGACATACAGTATAAAGTATATGCTGTTGAAACAAACAGCAAGACCTGGTCTTTGGCTCTTGGTCTCTTGCAGTGTTGATGCAGTTATTCACAAATAAATGGACCCCATCTGTTCTGGGACCACCATAATCTGCACATCAGTCAGTGTTAATAATGCCTTTCAGCAGTTATGTAACATTGTCATTAGTGACCTCTGGGAACTAATTTACGTAGTTGATGAACTGTATGTGCAAGATGGGGCTCTGTGCAGGCTAATGCCAAACTGACTATCACACAGACAACGATCAAAAGAAGGGGGATGCAAGAGCTGAAGCCTTCTATATGAAACAAACAGAACTACCCCACTGGGAGGCTAGACAGCTTTAGAGGTTCGAAATAAGTTTAATTTCACACAAAGACAAAGGGGAAAACTAAGGGCTTACACTTAATGTCATGGGGAACTTGCAAGTAACTCTAAAGTAAAAGGTGGGATCCTAGACCACTCTGCCTAGCAGGTCTAATTCAACAATGTACTGGTTACAATACAGTAGTCACTATGCAACCGCAATATATTTTTAGTTTCTTTATAGATGGCATTACGGCAAGCATATATAACAGCAGTATGGCACTGTTGGTGTGAATCGATCGCACCAGAACAAAACTGGAAACACTGGATACATTTTTGTAGGTGAGTTGATTATAAGTTGTTTAATTAATGTTTGAACCTATATGACTGATTAATCAAATCAGTAACACCTAATCATACTAATTATTAACATATTACTGACCTGTTGCTTGTTTGTTCTGTGCCGGTTGCTAGAACTCATAACTCATATACATTGTTCATCAGGGCTTTATTAGGTCAGCATAATGATGCATAGGAAAATAAATGAGGGACAATATTATCATTCTTTATGGCCTGCCCCAAGACAACGCCAATGCCTGGGAACCTCTGTGACTATCTCTTGCCTCCATAGGGTTAACGAGCCCAACATCTGAATCAAAGGTCAATGAATTAGCCCTTGGCCTTGCATTTAATCAAGCTTCACATCTTCAGCCAATTGCTACCTTTTTCATTTCCACAGGCTTAATTATTTAGAACTTTGTTCTCCCAATGAACTCTCCGCTGCTACAAAGTAAATGAGAAGAGAAATGGCAAATTTACAAAGTAATACTAATTGTGGTGGTGTCACAGTAATACAATTGCTGTCATTTAGCTGGCTGGCTTATCCAGCGAGCTGTTGGCATGGGTTCACAGTCTTGGTCAAGGACGCATTGATGGGACACTTGTCAGTTGAGAGAGTTAAACCTCTGGCATTGTCTGACAGGATAGGGTTTTCATCCACTAGCACACTCTCTCTGTGTGCTTATTTAGGGATTTTCTTTATTTATTGAATCAATGGGAATGTAAGCATCTGGGAGTGAGTGATTGTGTGTTTGGGCATGCATGTGTGAGTGGGGCACATTCTCTTTTTTCTTTTCAACAATGTACTTGCCTTAATAAAAGGGGAATACATTTCACTGCTGAAAAATCATTAGGCTACAGAATCATATATTTGTCAATAAAACAATAAAAGTGTACTGTACAGTATGTGACAAATGTGTATTATTTGTCATGCAAATAAAAATGCAGTGTATAAACTATGCATATGCTGTCTTTGTTCTGCTTCATCAGCTAGTGTATGATATTTTGATTTAATTTAATTTTAGTCATAGTGAAAATATTGTTCCTTCGTCATTTCCTTCATCAGCCATTGTATTTTTATTTGGATGTATAGCGGATGAAAGTTAGTATATAATTAATAATAATTAATCTTTAATTAATATTAAATGTTTCATCAATCATGTATTTATGCATGTGTATAGGCTATCTGATGACAATCTATAAGACTATGTTGAATTTACACATGATAATAATATTCACTATGCAACAAGCAACAAGTCACCTACTGTGCTCTAGGATGTAGCATTTCTATGAAATACACTTTACTGTACATATATATTAAGATAGTGCTAGTGGGCAATTACGATTTTACCTCTCACCCTATTTTTCATCTTTCTCATATATTTAAAAAGAGGATTAGTCCAAGCAGTTAGACAGCTTCTCTTTAGTGTGGAATGTTTCTTCTTTAAAAGCAGGTCATTATCCCTAACTTAACCCACTGATTAATTTGTAAGCTACTTCTTTTGGTGTGAATGACAGCTTTCAGAGAATACATGTTTTTCTTTGATCTACAATGGCACAGATAGATAATTGAAGGTTTGAGCTGAATTTGTATTTTAAATATTATATTTGACCCACGAGAAAAGCTTCACAGGAAATAGAAAGATCTCATTGCGATTGGCTGAAACCTAATTAAGTATGAATGTTTCATTTGTGTTAAGGGACATCACCCAAATATAGAGCACTCTTAACTGAATATCATGTTTTTTCAATTCTTTCAGCTACTTTATTACGACATAATTACAGTAATAGCCCATTTTCCAAAAAGCTAAGTAAACTAGATTCTCTTAGTCTCTCGCAGTCTCTCTTTGTATCTTTTTCTCACACAAACTGTAAAATTGATAAAGGCTTTTTTTATTATTTTGTTATGTCTTATTTATTTGTTTATTTTTGTATTTGCTTTGCCACGTGTCTGAAAAAAAAACAATTCTGAAAGAACACATTCTGCGTTTAACATTTGCATAACAAAGCCTGGCCTTTCAATGACATTTAATATACAGTAGCCTATGAATTCTAATCAGCTCCAATAATGAGGGGAAATACCAAATGTGTCAGTAAAAGATTTGCCTCAAATGATTCTTAGGCAACTGAATATTAATTCCCTTACCGAAAGAGACCAGCTGAGGTTTGAGCTGTAGGTCAGCTCTAACCTCCTTACTGTAAAAGCAAACTTGTAAAGACTGTGGGCTATGCATTGGGACATACAATACTTCTAAAGGGGAAATGGCATTGGAAAATACGTAGCCTGTTATGTCCTGATAAAAATAATGTGTGTAACACCTGAACTACTGTACATTAGATCTTAACCCGCCTGTCGCCCTAGGGCTAGGGTTAGGGTTAGGTTAGAGAAGACATTTTTGCGGGTTAATCCTCCTTTTGTCCTTGGGTCAAAAGGGTTAGGTTAAAATTAGGTTAATAATTAGTATATTATTATTATTATAATATTAGTAAAATAATAATTGTATTATTATTTAGTATTAACCCTCCTGTTTTCCTAGGGTTGAACCACAAGGTTGCCTTTTGCAGGTCATTTTGGCCCCAGGGAGGATTAAGGAGCTACAGCATACATGCCTTGCATATTTTTAGATCAGTAGGACCAGGTTTGAGGACCACTGCTGTAGACAAACAAAGTTTAAGAAGAATTGATGTTGGAGGGTTAAGAACGCAGCCTAAAGGGGTAGAACAGACATAACAGTCCCTTTCCAGACCTATAATCCTACTCAAATCTGTTACTGTAAAACAGAACAATATATACTGAATACAGTATACTAGAATAACAGATGGCTACTTGTAACTATCTTCATTGATTTCTCTAAAGCAATGTGAAAATATACAGTAGCCTATGAATTCTAATCAGCTCCAATAATGAGGGGAATTGGACTTGGACAGTGGACAGTGGACTACAGATGGCGCCGCCCGGTGGCCAAATATGAGATTTTTGAGTACGTTACGAGGGTTATGTCATCTCAAGGATATAGGCCTATATTAGTATGATACAGTCTCAAGGCATAAATGTACTATAAATGAATTACAATTTAAAAGGAACCGCTGTGTCATTTTAGCCTTATTTTGTCTCATACTGTATACTCTTTGTATTTGCGGTGTAAGCTTTGCATTTCATCTCTGCTGGCTTGTTCCATATGCAAAATTTAATTGAATAACAACACAAAGGAAGCACAGCTCTAAGACCTTTTGTGTAGTGGTATCAAATTTCATTGCACAGGATGATACTTTTATCCCATTGAAATGGCATAGGATCTGAAATTGTTTTTTTTTTCTTCAGGAAACTAATCTAAAAAGTAGTTCATTCATAACATTTTTGATTGGCTTATCTGACAAAAATGCCATACTATAGATTATGTCTTTGGTGACACTTGAACTGAATATGGCTATTAAAATATGGCTTCAGTAGCTTAACTGGCTTCTCTGAGTAATGCAAATTAAGCTGGAAGTTATTCCTGTTCTGTTACTCATCCTCAAAGGCATGATTCAAGAAAAGAAAAACCACTGTACAACCAGCTTTCTGTTGACTTGCAGAACAATAGAAGATCATTTAGCATGTTTAGTGGAGCATTTTTCACAGGTTAAGATGAAGTATTATTCTAAGAGGGTCAGTCTTTAAACGATTTTCTTCCACTAACTTTGTTTTACATTATAAGAAGATAGAATTAGAAAAAATACTCTTTCGATTAAGGTTTTACATTCACACCTTTTAAAATATTTTTGTTCAATTGCTTACACAAACAAATGCCAAAAGTTGTTCTTCTAGAGCTTGTTGCACATTGCACATTGCACACAGAGCTGACAGGGAGCGCAACCGCTTTGGATCTGCTCCCATGTTAATCAATGAGCTTTTTCACACGATGGGCGTTTGCTGCTCTTGGAGCCTACACTATTTATCATAAGAAAACATCCAACTGGTCTTCGCAATCTACTGTACTGTCATGAAGAAGAGATAGCTGAGCATTAGCAGAACATTTACTCAGGAACGACAATAGATTATGACACAGTTATGGAGAACAGACCAGAGGACAATATTTAGCATGTGGAGACAGCTTTCAAGGAAATAAATTAGTATTTTGTACAACTGGACTGGAAAAACTGCTTTTAAATGGACATGGAAGGAGAATAAAACCTGAAGATAGCAGTAATGCAACATCGTGAATGCTAACTGGTGTAAAACCTCAAAGAACTCGATGGCCGCCAGAATTGTGTAAGATTCACCCCCCGACAGAGAATGAGTTTCTGAGTAAAATAAGTCGATCAAATTGATTTATGTTAATGTTAAAATAGGCGACAATTCCACTATATTCCTGTTATGTTTTTTTGCTCATGAGAAAATTACATAGCGATTGCTGGGGAGAAGCTTGCACTTCAGCTGCTCATCAGCTCCACGTGCAGTGTGCAATGGGGTTTATGCAAAGTAAGGTCTCGTGAAGTGAAAAGAACCCAGATCCATGGCATTTAGCCACAGATCGACATATTAAGTACAACGATTTCCTGGAACTTATTAAAAGTATAGCACAGTATTTTATATCTGAAGTCGGAAAGGGTTATGAAACTGCATGTGAAAATCACATTGGGCTTTGGAGAGAGTCATAGTCTTGTTCATAGCTGGCTGAGTAAGGAAACAAACACAGTGAAATCCCAGCCAGTGAACAGCCTGTCTCCCTGAGAAATATGAGGCTATCCTGTACCAGGTCCTGGGACCACAATCTTCCTCAAACACAGACTGTCAGCAAAGTTCTGCCAGCAGTGCAGACAATGGTATACACTCAATCACAATATTTTTTTCTTTCAAATGAAAATTACACAGAGCAAAAATATGTGAAACAATTATTTTTCTTCCACTTTCCACAAGGTAAAAAATGATCAAATATCCTTTTTTTATAAAAAAAAAAAATTTTCCTCTCAAATGTTGCAGACACACTTGTTTACATACTTGTCATTGAGCATTTTTTCTCTGTCAAGATAAGCAATCTACTAGACAGGTGTGGTATATCAATTCTGATTAAACAGTATGATGTAGGAACACAGGTGTTCCTGGATATAGATAAAAAGCCACTGTAAAATGTGCAGTCTCATTATACTGCACAGTACAACACAATACTTTAAGCTTTAAGGGACAGTTGCCATGCTGACAGTAGGTATAGAACTGTGATGACCATTATATACCCTTTGATCTAAATACCTTTTTTGTCTCATTACTGTAACCCCCACTGTCACGTGTCTTTCCTTGTTTGTATCCTGCTGTATCTTGATTGATCACCATTGTAAACAAACCATGTTACTGCCATTGTATATTGCCACCTCATGATTACCACTTTAAAAGGTTCTCAGTAGGCACCCCTTCTCTCTTTTATGTATAAAGACTGGAAATATCCCTTATACCTCAGGAAGCATATCACATAGCATGATGGATGTTGTTCTCTCCTTGGCCAAGCTTTATTAAACATTTTCAAGTAAGACAACTGGACTCAGAGCTGAATTCCTTTCTCTAACAATGGCAAGCAGGTACAACTGATTAAATGTAAGTTAATCTCACTCATTGCAATAGACACTCTAGCAACAGACGCTTGAGCTCGTGGGTTTTAGCCTCCTTGCTAGTGCTCTCGCCTCCCACACGGGAGTTCCAGGTTTGAGTCCCAGTGTGGGATGGACATTATATAATCATGAAATGCCTCTTGTCATCAAATTGTTTGGCTAGAACTATTGTATAATTACAATAATTATTGATAAACTAGAGCACCTAGGGAAATAATTGGTGTTTATGTTAGTCAGTTAAGTACGTTTTATATAGTTGGCATGAAGCCAAAATGGTTTGAAGAACTTTATGAATTCTGTGAGCCAGGATTTCAGTGTTAATGCTATGAATAGAAGGAATGTCACAGACATTCTCCCCTCAGGTGTGCTTTACACAGGAATTTCATACTTTTGTAATTCCATTTATGTGTGAGGCAAAAGTTGCTTACAGAATCTAACCTTGACATTTGGATTATTTGGGTCAGGAGAGCACCTCTGGCAAGAGGCAGGTCCATAGAGAATTGTGCACTATGTCGTGGACAAGGGAGCAAGTCAGTAAAAGGTTTTTATAGTTACGGTAAAATAGTTTAATGTGTATTCAGTTTACAATTGCTAAATATTCAGAATATTTTAGGACATAAGGTAGACTATGGCACCAGGTTGATCTCTGTGCTCTCAGTGGGTCGTTTAATAATCAAGTAGAGGAACAGATTGCTCACTTAATTTTTTGCCCTGTCATCATTTCCGGCCTTTGAAAGAATTGGCTGATCTTAGCACTGTTGGCAAGCCAGCTCCAGCCAATTTGTCAAACATTGAGTGGAGGTAAACATTGGATATTAATATGCAATGAGTGTACAAAGTATTAGAAACACCCCCATCCCCCCCAGTATAGAGCTGCAGCCCACTTTACACAATTCATGTATCAATTTTATGCTGTCTCCCTTGACTGCATACTATTTCATGAGAAGTGTCCTCTTTCATGGTTTTGCACACTCAACACTTTTTTTTTAACCTCTAAGAATGTTTTTCTACATACCCCTTTACTATGACAGAGGCTATCTTTTGGACTTGATGCTGATGAAAGCTTGGATAATACTTTCCACTTTAGCCTGGAGAACATGACTGATGTTTATTTTTCCCCAAACCATTCACAATGTTGACTGCATCTCCTCTGAGATAGACACAGTGGAAGTGTGCTTTGTGGTCCAAGAAGTCAGCACTATATCGGTTTTTATTTATTTTTATGTTTAAGCTATCAAAAGCCATCCAAACTGTTATCAGCTTCAGGTACCAAAGGCAGCCTCTGTTATGGTAAAAGGGTATGTCAGTTTCAATGGCATTGGTAACATGCTCATCTGTGAGTGCACCATTAATGCAGAAAATACTGTATATATCCCCCGTGATGTACTCAAAAATATCGCATTTAGCCACACGGCGGCTGATCTGATTGTGTATGATTTGTGTATTTTTCAATTGGCATTGCTGTGTGTATTTATTTATTAATTAATTATTTATTTATGTATTTGTTTTGTTTCATGTGCCTTTTAACCCTCTTGTTGTCCTCAGGATTGAAACTCACACCTTGCTGTGCCAGCAGTGCACATCATATGTGTGTCTAAGCTGTAGAATTAGGTTTAGCGCCTTCTATCTGCCACAAAGAGCT
>JAODUG010003394.1:0-11304 GCA_027564795.1 Aphredoderus sayanus
GTGTGTGTGTTTGAGATTTTGTGTGTGAGTGTGTGTGTGTGTGTGTGAGAGAGAGAGAGAGAGAGAGAGAGAGAGAGAGCGCGAGCGCGAGAGAGAGAGAGAGAGAGAGCGAAATGTATTTCATGTTTGGAAAATTAAACAAGCACCTGTTAAAGGTGGTGGCAAGAAGGAAAGTGAAGAGAAAGACACAGACAGACAATAACGATGAAGACAATAAAGGCCTTAAATGGCCCCCTAATACATGGTGTTGTTATTCTCTTTACAAAACAGTTTGCTAATGACTATTGTTGGTACTTAAAGGTGGTTGTTCTGTGGAGCTACAGTACATCACCTCAATAGTCCCTATAACAAATCCCAGCTCCTAAAAGTACAATAACCAGTTGGCTTGAAAGACAAAATGTCCTTCCTCCGAATTAATTACTCGTAATATTATAATTATGAGGATGTCTGGTCCTCACAGTACAGTTAAATATGTCTCTTCCTTTCTCTGAAACACACACGCACACACAAGCTCTTGTCAGGGCTCTTAAATGACTGGTGTCGTTAATGTGGTGTGTGGTTGCCAGCTGTAATGTTTCCTGTGATCATTAGACCATCTGGTCGCATGTCTCCTCTCATATCTCTTCCTGCTATAGAGTCTCTCTTTCCCTGTCCATGTCCTTCTGTCTCTACAGTACATCTCTCTATCTCATCTGCATGTCCCTGTGCATTGACAAGCCATGGTGTACCCCTGTCACTCTGTGTCAATTTGAAGGCATCTTTACTGTACGTCTATAATTGTAATGTATGTCGTCTGTCTACCCTTCCTTTAGTTAACTTTTTTTTCTACTGCTCACTTTCTCTCTCTCTCTCTCTCTTTCACCATTTCACACCATCAGGACAATGCTGATATATTAGGTAGTCCAATATGTTGATGGCAGAAATGTAGAGCCTCATTACTATGAAGTTGGCAAGCCTTTAAATTACAGCTTTCCCTATTACCGTAATTATGGTACCATTTCAGCACATAGCACAATTCAACGCTTTTTCCAAAACAGGACAAAAAAGTTTTCTGAAATTCTAAGTAAAGTTTTTGCCATACACAACTTTCCTAGTAGAATGTGCCTTCATATTAAAATATTTTCCCTTAACATCCTCGACAAGCATTTATTTTAATGCATATGCCATTCCCATACAAAACACACTGGCAGCACATACTGTAGCAATGAAATAAATAAAACAATCCTAAATAAGAGATATAAATTCCGCACATGCCTCTGCTGATGACTCAGAATCCCTGGAAATTGTTTTTGAAACAGTTGACTGTTCAGTGCATGTTGGCCATGCACCTAAAATTAACCAAGGGAAGGCAAGGACCTGCTGTAATGGCCTACCTTAGTTAATCAGAGTTAATCATGCCTGGTCACTTTTGTAATGGGAGCACTACCGTTTAGAGAGCCATGATTAACTGTGTTCTGAATTCACTCATGTGTAGGCACATAATTGCAGAAACATCATCATCCATCAGCATGTATCATAGGATTTATTGTAATATATAAGACACCTACAGAATCTACATCTCTCTCTCTCTCTCTCTCTTTGTACATGCATTTAATATTTTATGCCTGTCAATAACCTCTCAATGTATTGTTCATTCCATAGATGTCTTTGCACTTTACAATCTCAGTGTCTTAGCATACCAGTGCAAAGTAAATCAAAAGAGCTCCACAGCACACTTGAAACTGCATTAACACCACCATTAACATTAGTACTAGCTGCAAAAACTCCAGGATGAATCTATATGGATGAACTTTGATGTTATGTGCTATTGCCCAATATTTTGAAAAAGAAATACTCTCTCTCTGGATTCTTCTTTCCTGAGGTGTACCCTCTCTCTGCCTTTAAAATGATAATCACCCTACAGATACCTGAGCCAGTGCTCCGATATGATTGACATCAGCATGGAACATCTTACCTAAAATGCAGACATGATTATGCATGTGCCTAAAGCAGGTTTGCACTGTGATATATTTTTATAATAACGTACAGTGTATGTGTCACAGGGATTATGGTTTGGTGAGGCTTCCAATTCACAAACTACCTAGTTTGTTGACTGCCTCCGGAACTAGTCTGCTGAAGCAGTTCCAATAAATTATATGTTGAGTTAGTTTAAGGTATAAAAATGTTGGATGTATGCTCAACTGTTATCTTCAGAAAGTTAATTTGGCTTGGCCACATCAATTCAGACAAACACTCCCAACTTCATGCATGACTCATGACTGCCACTGACGTGCAGACAAAGTTCAATAAGCTGATTCAAAAGGGTAAGAAAAACTACAATAGAGCACCATTTCAATTGAGTGCTTTGACAATGAAGACAGTCCATGTGTCATAGCTTTCCTTGAGTCAGATGGCAGATTGCTTCTATCATCTAACACGCCATGTCGATCAAAAAAAAAGAAAGAAAGTGACTGTGAAGTCTGTAAAAATGCTAGCATCAACAGCAAGGGTAATTTTCACAAATGGTGAGCAGGTAAATTGCCTTTTTCCTTTGCTTTTATCAGTAAAATCTATAACCGACAAAATAAGGGTGCAAACTTCATCCACTGAGCCTATTCACCACTCAGACAGACGTGTGTATTACATGTCTCTGTATGTGCCACTGCTTCCAGACATTCAACAAGGCTACTAGAAATGTTATTATGGGGAGTCAGTTCACTGCGATATGATGTCCATTGTGTGCTGTCAGTAAAAAAAAAACATTTTTGAAAATAACGTATTGAGAACGTGTCGATAGCATAAAATAACATGGCAGGTGATATTAATACCGTGGCAGGTGTGTCTACCCTTTTACATACCTTCATAAACTGTCTATGTATATGCAGATTTAACCTGTTATCATTACATACCAAGTTTTAGAAACCTCGGTATACCTCCATAAATACTGATACTGCTATCTGTTTACTGCACATATTGGGTACCTTTGTAAAATGACGCAACAAAGGGTGACTGGAAATAAGTCCCCCGATTCAGCATAGGAACATATTCATGTGAGCATTATCTATTTTTCTCATTAAGATAAATCATATTGCACATGGCTGACATTGTCCAGGAGCAGCTCCAGCAACATGACAATCAGTTTGCCTTATTACAAAAGTCTGCCCAGTAACCAGAGCTCAGGCCAAATGAGCGTCTGTGATGAGCGATATAATGAGCTATACAGAGTCCAGATCCTGTACAAGCCAACTCAACACATCTGTGAAAAACACAACGTTCTGCATCACTTATACTTTCCAGTCCACACTATTAAAAATGTAAAAAAATAAAAAACAGGCGGTGAGGGTAAATATAGCTGCAGTCCAGTTTACATGCATATCTTTAAGGGTATAAAAAAAATTACATAATTATTGTACATATACTGTATATAGTTCTTTACAACAACATCACTAACATTTATGCAAGAAAGTAAACGCTGTGCTTATGTGTGTTGCATCTTGGGAATTGTATTTCTTTTTGTAATGGCGTGGTGCACTCATGTGTTGCGTTTTAATTTAGTTAGGCAGCGGGAAAGCAGAAAGGGAGATGGATGGGAGATTAATATCAGTGGAGGCACAAATGCGGTTCCAGAGATGAAACTCTCTAGGTACTTACAGGGCAGTAAACATTAAATCTATGAGTGTCAGTACCCTTACAGTTCATGTAAGGGCTCCAACTTTCCTGGAGGTTCATTGAAAAGTATTTTACTTAACATTGGATCATTTTTAAACCAAAACCTAAACTGAATTGTTTGAATAGATTTAGTCAAAAATGATTAAAACTACATTCAGAGATGGGAAATTGAGGTCTTTGACAAAATTGGTCTGAATTCCCCTATCATTTTGATTCGACTACATTTAATACAGTTACATAAGAGCCACACACCCACTGTCCCATAACAAGTGTGGTCTCTGGTTCGACGCCGTTGCAACCATTAAAAGCCATGTGTTGTGTCAACATGTCCTTGAGAAAGACAGTGACCCCTGCCTTCTAGCTCCTTGTAATTCAGCCGGGATAAGAGCGTCAGCTAAATGCACACCATGTAAATGCACTTAATCAATGCTACTGCAGGTTGGATCGTATTCCTAATGGGATTATTCATTTTACAGAGGACCTAACCTGCATATTCAGTGCTTCTCTACAACAGAATGAGCAAGGGGAGGGTCATTCTACCAAGAAGAACTAAACCCCCGGGAAATGGAGATTGATTTATTTGGGTTTCGATGGTAAGCAGTGTCATTAAGCTTCAGAGGCCTTCTCACCCCACCAAAGGCATGAGTCAACAAAATGTATAGAGCAAATACACTTAAACAAAATTGTGACCCATACCTCAAAATAAGGGACGCACTAGAATTATCCCTGTCCCATGTCTATTGTAACCTCTAGAGTTTGTCTATGTTTGTATGTGCTCACCTATCATTCATCAGATCACACGCTCATGCATACGGTACAGTGCATTCACAACATATGCATCTGAGATGATAGTGCACTATCCTCCAACCTAATAACTTCTGTTTTCTGGGCACAGTGTTGCTCGATGCGAGTGTTACACAGAGAAAATAATAAACAACTTAGCAAACACAATAATGAAAAGCAGCTCTTTACCGTTGCCTGGTGTAACAACCCAAAATTCACTTTGTGAATAGGGTCTGGACACGCTCCATTGGGAAGGGTTCACCGTCAATGCCTGCTACTGGGCGTACACCTCTGGTTGATTTCACCTGTTTTAATCACTTCATCTAGCACCAGTTGGAAACACACACTTGACTATAACGTCATCGCACATAGCCACCCTGATTGGTCCGCCAGCGGGGTGTATGTGAATACGCTAAAGTGAACAGGGTTTCCAGGCTATAATGCCGGCGAATATTGCGAAGCTTGAAGCCGAGTCAGGGGGAGCCAGGCTACTTAACTGTGGCGAACACAGGTAAGTAGAAACCATCGAAAACAGACATCAACAATGACAAACGATCACCTCTGAACAGGTCTTTCAGAGACCCATGCACAGATTGCATTACAACACTGGAGGCTACATTATAGAAATAATTCTGGTCCACCCATTCGTTCACTGTGGCTGAAGGCAGCCAAGTGCTGTGGTTACGTGCTTGCTGTCTAGCTGCAGTTCCATTTGAAATGCAAGTGGCGGTCCCCTGATGCTCTAAGACATCAATCAGTGTGCGTTTCCACTGCCACTCAATAAACAAGGGTGGGCCTAGTCCACCTTTTAGAAGTTGTCAACTGAAATCTAGCTGGCGCATCCGCGTGCACAATTACAAGAAAGAGCAGCGCTGCATCTTAGAGCACAATGCGAGCTATAAGTGCTGCTACAGGCTGAGACCACAGTACAGAGAGTGCGTGTGTGCGTGCGCGCGTGCTTGTGAGTGTGTGTGTGTGCGTGCGCGGGTGCATGTATGCGTGTGTGTCTTGGGGATTGTATTCTTAATAGGAGTGTCACAGCCCCCTGAGAATCCCTCCTGCCTCTCGTTTCAGCATAAAGCCTTCTAAAGCCTCTCACACAAAAGTCAGATTGGAACAGCAGTTCAACGTGGCCTGCAGCATGGAAATAATTGTCTGACAAATGTGTTGTTGTATATGTATGTGTGTATATATATATATATATATATATATATATATATATATATATAATCCTTAGCCAGGGGATATCTGTGGTTAATATTTGTGTGTGTGCGTGCGTGCATGCATGTGTGTAGGGATACTGCATGTGAAGAATGTGTAAAGCATGTGTGTGTACAGTACACTACCGTGTGTGTGTGTGTGTGTGTGTGTCATAAGCATGCATGCAAGCTTATCCGCATGTGTATGTGTGCTTTCTACTCAAACACGTCATTTGAAGGAACATGTCTGCGTCTTCGGTGCATTAGCAAGGCACTATGGCCAGTAGAGAGAAAGGGGCAGCTCTTTATATTCGACATCTCCTTTATCTCGCTGTTGGTTTGACCGAAAAATCATTCCTAATCCGATTTCCAGCCATTTCTTATGGAATTCTGACTTTCTTTCCTTTTTTCCAATGTTTGAAGTACTTAAAGTACTCTTCAAGTGAGCTTAAAATAGTTTTGATACTAACACGAGATATACTGTAGTAATTTAGTCCTGTGCTGTGTTAAGGGTTAGGGTTTGGGTTAGGGTTAGGTTAGGGAGAATTCAAACCTGTCTAAATGACATTTAACCCTGTAGCAACCAAATTATGAAATAAGTAACTAAAACAGGTTAGGTTAGGGTTAGGGATAGGACATTATCTACATGCCTCAGTACAAGTGCTGTAATAGCATAGCAACCATTAATTGCTTTATCAGATTTATCAGCAAGTTCAGAATGCATAATACTGTAAATTCTCAATGGGTGAGGTGAAGGTGGGCAAATAGATACTGTATAGTCACGCCTGTTGTGAAGGGGAATGACTTAATGCTACAATTTAAAGTTTTTCTAACCTTGTGACAACAAAGGCATGGACTATGCGTGCACGGTGTGCAGTGCACACATACTGGATTAAAGACCATATATCTGCAATTTCGTTCTTGAGTAAGACACTAAAAGTACAGCTATACTACTAAATGTGAGCACTCAGGCTGTTCTAAGTATAATGTATTTCTCCTCTTGTGGATGCATGCTTCTCAGTGCCTTGTGGGCATGTTAGCTATTTCTGTATGCAAAAGACTATGCCAGAGTGCTTTGGGATTAATAATATTGATAGCTGTTTTCTGTAAGCACAAAATGTTTCCCATGCACAATACTGGTGCAATTAAGAGATGTGATGGAAAGTAAATATTTTTTCAGCAGCCAACACACAAATGTTCACTTTGGAGGTACCGCACACACTTTATGTGGAGCAAAATATATCTGGGCCTTAAATCTCTATGAACTCCATTAATACAATTCTCTGAAATATACTAAACTGTGAGGGGCACTGTATACAGTATGACACGGATACTTCTGACCACTGTGTCCACAGCTGTGGTGGATGGAGAAATGGAGAATGTATTGATTCTGAAACATTTCTTTTGTTAATATTACATGTTTTCTAGTGCTTTTATGTTCATATTGAGAGAGGCAGATATTGAGGGGTTCAGGCCTAGTCCAAAAGCCATGGGTGTTCCCTGAAAAATGAAATTCCACACACCCCAGTTTCAGATCTGACGCTGGGAGGTGTACTGTATGTGCTGTGGACTGACCCATGGGTTCAAACTACTTCTGTGGTAGGTGAGGTTCTGCGCCAAGGCAGGTGTGGTCTTTTGGAATTTACACGTTCTGTTCTCTAGACTGTGGAGCTAACATAAAACACCTGGCAGGGTGCCTGATGAAGACTACACCACGGTAATCCAGCCTTGCGGGGATGAAGGCGCCAAACAATTTCTCTCTTCCAGAGAATCTTTTCTTTTCTTTTCATTTTTGTTGTTATGGGAACACTATCTAAATAAATGTCTTTATTTAGATACAGTATATTGAATAAGTCTATCCATCCGTCCATCCATTCTCAAATGCTTATCCGAGGTGAATAAGACTATTCAACTGTAAAACAGTGAGGTGTGCCATTACATATACTAATCAGACACCCTGACTGGTCACTGTTTAGAAGAGAATAGTTTGTCCACAACAGGGCTGAGAGGTGTGAAATGGAACCATTACCTGCTTGAGGTCTTGTGTCAACCATGAGGCCCCTACTCTCAATGAGGAACCTCATCAATTAACTCAAATGAACCTCAAATGAAGTTTGCCTAGTATAATTTACTTACTTTACATGGATTAATAATATCAGATGCTCTGTTAATCATAGCCCCAAATATAGTGATGTGTTTCTATTAAATATGGTGGACGACTCGTTCATTACGCCACCCATCTCCTACTGATTATGTCCCATAATATGTGAATATGTGCAAATGTGCATGCACATGCACACACACACACACACACACACATTACAGTACAGTATGTGCTGTGTAGCTAACATCTGAAGCAGACTTTCGAGTCTTGACAACTCCATTTTGTGATTATTTTAACATCATCTCAGCGGTTAATAAGCATTCTCATGTTTCATTACAGTTTGTATGAAAACTCACCAGTTTGAGGTCATATTACCTCTAAGTAGGCAATTAAAACAAATTGCTTCTCGTCTTGGGGAAATATGGCTGCATGAGATAAGTTCCATATGGAATATTTTCTCTACATTTTTGAGCTGGCTGTTTTTAGCTTCAGCTACCAGTTTTGCAATAAGGGGATTGACTGAATTAAATAACACATTCAAACACAGCTGTGTAGCAAAGCCACAAACTTGAACATAAACTCACAAATACATTTTTATATATCAAGTGTAACAGATTCACAGATAAACAGTATGAATGTGTGTTCTTGCACATTGGAAAAAAACAGATCAAACGCACACACAATCACCTCACATGAGGGAGTACATTATACACTCAAATTACTGATGCACACATAGATCTGCACACTGACAGGACCACACACACACACACACACTCAATCTGAGCATAACCAACGGGCTTCAATATGGATTTTACACTTGAACTAAACCTTCACAGCTTCTCTCAACAATATGGCTGCTGCAGGGTGATGTCAGATGCCTTTCTACCATTCATTCTCTCATGCTTCACAGACAGAAGATTTTCTAATTGGTTCAATGTACAGTATTGCAATGTGTATAGGTTATAGGTGGAACATGAACAAATATATTGATATGTGTCAGAATTTCTATATTTTAGTACTAAAAATATTTTACAGTTTTTGGATAAGGTTTAGGCTATATTACTAATAAGCAAGTTTAAGGTTCATTATTGTAAGCACTCCATAAACATTACAGGCATACTGAAATAGCAGAAATCTATGCAATCTAACATAATCTTTATTTTCTTATGTAATATAGAATTATTTAAATTTGGAGATTTCATTTAGAGAACACTTTTATCCAAAGAAACTTACACATGAGTACAAATACAAGTATTCCTCAAAGATGGTAACACATAAAGCATCCATCCTAGTGGATCGAAACCTCAACCTTTCCAAATGTGATTTGAAAACCTTACTAGGCAATCCTGTATTGTGCCAAGCTACCGTATCAGACAAATTATCAATTTGGGTTGTCTAATAGTGTATGCATTGCCTACTGCTGAAAACAATCTGCCACTCCCGTTTCTACATTTCTATCTCCCTATCTATGGTATTTGGCCATCTGTGCGTCTACTGTGCAGTAAGTGTCTCTCTTCCTCCGCGGCATGCACTAACAAACCTCTACAGACCTTCCCAGGCTCTGGCAGACACAATATGGAAGGGCTCATAATGCCCGTGACCAATAATGCAGGAGGAATGTGTTGGGAGGAAATCAAGGAATTTGTCATGGGGCAAATTGAACGTGCGGCAGGAAATTGACCGACTGTTCAACATGCATTCACAGTATAATCTAATCCACTACACTCACACATACTGTACATACACACACACACACACACACACACGCGCACACACACACAGACAAACACCTGCACTCATGCACACATACACTTAGCATATCATTCAAATGCACACTGGTTCTCCAACTTTCTCACGCATCCTTAGACACACGCATGCACACACAGACTTCAAGCAGTTCCTATAGCCTTCAAACACACGTACAGGCTCTCAAAATGTCTCATGAATGCACATGAGCACGTCTCAGCTGATGCAATCCTATTTTTCTAATGCATGCATAATAAGAGAGACACACACTGGGAAAATTAACTTAGTAATTTAAGTTATTATGTAGGCGTGAGTTAGTTTAAGCTGTCAGACAGTTATTGAGCCAACCTGAGGGAAGTATACCAGAGGGAAGGAGAATTGGTGCCCACACACAAATAAAATGCCTTTTTTGTTGTCAGTTTTGACATAGGGAGCTATGAATTGAAATGACAGACACATACCAATTAATGCACACACACACACAAACTTGTGGCAGTTCCTCAAAACCAAGCAAAGTGACATGCTACTACTAATTATGGAAGTTGAGATTGTCCCAGATTATGGCAGTTGTCAGAAATCCAGTGGACCAAAGCAGGCAGGCTCATCCCAGCACAGGGGATAGTGACACATACTGTATGGAGCAGAGATGCTATTGGCCTGCCGGCAGGAGAAGTTTCATTGGTCACGGCGAAGAGACAGGGGGATGGGGGCTGTATGACATCTGAGCTCTGAAGTCAACCGTGGTGTTTCCAGAAGACCTTTCCACACCAGGTGGACACTTGACTCAGCACATTCACACACACAGGCAGGATGGACTGTTCCTCTGTTGTTTTCAGCAGGTGTGTGTACCGTATGTGCCAGTAGGGTGTGTGTGCACATGTTATGCACATGTGAGGTTGACTGGGCTCCTGATAAATTACTTTGCTTTCAAATGTCTGGTCCGGTCTGTAACTCAACAGCCAGGGCAGGAGGATGCACGTGCTCATGGGTGCTTTGCTGACAGTGCTAATAGACCTAGGCAACATATTGCACTGTGTGTGTGTGTGTGTGTGTGTGTATTTACAAAATGTTGCACAATCACACATATTTTCCTACAGATCTAAACCATGGTAGATTGACTACTTGGGTGAATTAGATGTCCCAGAAAATGAATATGAATGAAAAACTAGGGGCTTCTTATTCAGATTCTCTATTTGGTACTTATTGCATTGCACTTATTGATCATGACAAGAAAGATACCTGATATAATAGCAGATGTAATAGCAACTGACGGATATCATACTTAACTCAACCTAAACTCTCAAGCCAAGAAGTATTCGCCATTTCTTTCCTCAACTGTTTTCACAAACTCATAGTTCACCGTTTATGCAGAAAAAATGAATACATAAATAACAAACGTCCACTGTAGGCCATTTGTTTTACCAAACATGTTCACCCGATGCCTCCCGTCTGTCAATGACCAGCGAGGAGAGGAAATGTATGAACCCACACATGTAAACAGACTTAGATGCTGAGGAAGGCAGTAAAGAAGTTACACCTAATATTGATTACACTATATTTCAAAAGTTAAAACACGACTGTATTTAATATACCAGATACCCAAAAAGGAATTCAACATGTGAATATAACTTGTACAGTAGTAATCAACATTCATTTGGTGCTAGCAAGATCCCGGTAATGCTAGTATGTAAACCAAAATGCTTAACCCTCATGATGTCCTTTGGGTCAAAATGACCCAAATCACTATCTCTTTGTGGCAGATAGAAGGCGCTAAACTTAATTCTACAGCTTACACACATATGATGTGCACTGCTGGCACAACAA
>JAODUG010003396.1:0-11303 GCA_027564795.1 Aphredoderus sayanus
GACAGAGAGAGAGACAGAGAGAGAGAGAGACAGAGAGAGAGAGACAGAGAGAGACAGAGAGAAAGAGAGACAGAGAGAGACAGAGAGAGAGAGAGACAGAGAGAGAGACAGAGAGAGAGGGAGAGAGAGCGACAGAGAGCGAGAGAGAGACAGAGAGAGAGAGAGAAAGACAGAGAGAGAGAGCCTTCACCATCCTTTTTGTTCTTTCTTTCATTCATTGACAGTTGCACTGCTTTGAAAAATGTCAGTATAAAAGATGTGCTGTAATAAAACTGCATAACAACATTCAAAATGTTCTAAGCAAGGAATAAACCACGCTGGCACACCTAAAAAATAATAATAATGTTTGTAATAAAGTTTTAAATAATAATGGTGAAATGTTCTCCCTTTGTCTGCGTAGTCTGTCCCTTGGAAGAGGATGTGTTTCTTCCTGGTCCTACTGCTGTCTGTGGCACTGGTTGCCATGTTGTGGCTTTGGCATCCACCTTTCAGGCATCAAGTTGAGGACATATACTCTGACATAGAGACACGCATTGAAGATTATTTAATAGAAATGGCATCTCCTCAAAGTGCAGGGTGTTTTAGACCAATATGAGAACACTGCTCAAGGATATTGTGCTTTTATAGATAGGTCATGTTGTTGTGATATAACTAACACACATCTAGGATTAATATTTATTTGTATGTTTGTGTTTTTTATAAGCCATTCTGTATAAGTAAAGAACTCCTGTTTAGATTTTGGAATTAAGTGTTATGAATTATATGTGAGTATACAAGAAGTAAATAATGTGTACAGTATGTGAGATACAGTAGGCCTATATAATTATGCATACCTTGTGTATGTCTGCAAAATACTCAACATATGAAAACATGGGAATAGCAATAAAAAATGCAATTATGTATCAGCGGGTTACTGATTCATTTGTATATATAGGAGCACGTTACATAGTTCTTCAATAGTTTGCTCTTTGAAACTTTGATTCCCAACTTTATGACACACTGTTGTTGATGCAAGTACAGTGAGCCATGTTACAATAAGAAATGTATATGTTCAAACAAACACCATATCACGCCATGCACCAACAGTTACAAGTAATGCAGTTTGTAAGAAAATTGTAGGACAATTAAATTGTAAGTGAAGAAGAGGTAAACATGTACAGCATGTAGTCTAAATACATATATTCATTTTCTCTTGAACATGCACCTGTGACCTTGTTTGTGTCATTGGTTTTGACGTCAGCGGTCTTCTCAGTAGACGTGAATAAGGTTTAGCACCATCTATCTGCCACAAAGAGCTAGTGATTTGGGTCATTTTGACCCGAAGGACATTTCAAGGGTTAAATATTCGTTAAGACACCACTATGATAATGGTAACAGCATGCAGCTAAAGTAAGAAACCAATAAACGGCAGTTGTTTCTAAAGGAAGTGGTTGTGGGTTTGTGTTTTGCAAGTCAAATTTGAATGTGTGATGTTCACATGTGAATTCACATTCACAAGCTGACATCGATTCAAAATACTATTGCAGGTATGTATTTGCAGCAAAAATAAACATACTACTACTATTATTAATAATAATAATAATATTAAACTTTATTTATTGTAATGTTACCTGTACTTTCAGATCAAAATCCTAAACAATCTTTATAGTCTGTATAGGAAAAATAACAGATTGTTTTGTCTAGATTGATGGAAACCAAAAGAAAACATTACTCAAACACTTGTTAATGAAGACAATTGATTGACTGTTAATGAAGACAAATGATGAATGGCTGGCTGGCACACATCAACATGTATTAAAGGGTCTAGCTCCTTAGCATCGCATTACTATGTGGTAGAATGGTCACTGCTATCGTCAGCGGAAAAATAATCAAAAAGCAAGGTGAAAAAAAGGTGAATTTCACACAAAAGTTCATAAAGATCTACGATGACAGTGTGTACGATCTAAACTCAAGCTTGAAGACAATGCAAGCTCACAGCTGAACTTTCTGAACAGGAGAGAGCCTATTGTTCATTGTATTCAGTGTTATTTTAACAGTTCCAGATAAAGCTCCATTATTGATGAACACTGACACAGCAGATCCTCCCCATAAACCCCCGTCCTGCTGTCTTTCACTCAGGTTTACATGTATGTTCCCCGAATCGCTACGCGGGCATTCAAGAGACGGATCCTCTCTGGGCTGAGCGCAATCTCCCAGGGATTCTAACCTCAAAAGGTATCGTATAGGGTCTTCGGGAGAGGGTTCATGTATACTGTATCAGACACTTACCTACATCTACATGTAGGGAATGTGAATTAAGAAATGGGACATTGTAATGCACATCTTTTCTTGTTAACAGAGGGATTATCCACAGCAATATGAGACCTTCAGTTCTTCTGCTATGTTTATTGGGTCTGGTTCTGTGGAACTCTGCACTTTCCCTGAAGATTTGTGCCTTCAATGTAAAGAGCTTTGGGGAAGCTAAAGTTAACAACAACAAGGTTATGGGCATTCTACTAAAGGTAATGTGTGTGTGTTTGTGTGTGTTCTCATTTGGAATGACAACAGAATTCACCTTAAATGAGAGATAATATTTTTTTTATTTCTCATTCTCAAGATCCTTGCTCGGTGTGACTTGTGTCTGATTCAGGAAGTCAGAGACTCTAAAGGTGAAGCCATACCTACACTGGTCAAGGATCTCAACGGGTATGCTTTGGTAATTGTCCTGGGACACACGGTACATATGATGATGACCTTGTGTTAAATCATATGATCCCAGATCTGTCATAGTATAGAGAACAGAATACCATCAGCAATATGTGTGTTCATACCACCAGGTTTGACCAATTCAACTCATATTCCTATGTGGAAAGTATGAGGCTGGGAAGAACAACTTACAAGGAGCAATATGTTTACATTTACAGGTAGGCAAAAAAACAACAACAAAATACAGCACATGACTAACTGACTTATCAGGTTCATGTTAAATCATTTCCTCTTTCTCTGTCATCTTCAGAAACAATGTCCTGCAGGTCATAGATAATTATCAGTATCCTAAACTTGAGGCCGATGTGACCAATGAAACGGATGTATTCTCAAGAGAACCTTTTATTGTTCGATTTAACTCTCCTTCTACCTGTAAGTTGATATTTAGAAGGATCATTTTAATTGCAGTGTTACACAGTAATATGTCATGGGAGACACATTCACTTTGCAGTGGTGAAGGATCTTGTTTTGATCGGGCAACACACCAGTCCCAAAACAGCCATGAGAGAGATTGACGAGCTATACACTGTATTCAAAGAAATCTACAAAATGTGGAGAACTGATGTGGGTAAAATATATAATTTTATCAAGTTTTTTCCCCCCTGTATGGTCAGTTAGTTATTTATTTTGTAGAAACCTATGAAAGTTGTGATCCGTTCCGTTTCCTATAACCAGAATGTGATCATCTTGGGGGACCTTAATGCTGGTTGCAGCTATGTCACAGTTAAGGGCTGGAGTACAGTGCGATTGAGAAGTGACCCCAAATTCCACTGGCTCATTGGAGATGAGCAAGACACCACCGTTCGTGAGAAAACACATTGTGCCTACGACAGGTACAGTAGGTTACTAGTACAATTCACACGATGAGATTATTTTACCCCAACTGTAATCTTGCATTCAAAATGTGCCCAGATGGTTTAGTAAACATTGAAAATACTGGTTTATGTACATGTCTGACTAGACTAGAATGTTAATCTCCCTCTCCAGGATTGTTGTCCATGGAAGAGAAATAATGTCTGGTATAGTGCCAAGGTCAGCTCAGCCCTTCAATTTTAAAGACAAGTTCCATCTGAGTGAAGAAGAGGTAAACGTAAAACATGTAACATAAACATTCAGCATCATCATAATTTCTCCTGGAATATGCCTCTGTGACTCTGTCTGTGTGATTGGCTTTCAGGCTCTGGAGGTCAGTGATCACTTCCCAGTAGAAGTGGATTTAAAACCCAGCCATCGCTACCTGCTGCGCAATGAACTGTAGACCATTGCAAGCCATAGGGTCAGAAGCTAGGACAGTCTTCGTTTAGGGGGTCGTGTACTGTATCACACAGGTTAAGAAACAGTGCTGTAGACCACTTAGAATAATCACCATCAATCATTCGTCACATCATGATTTTAACAGTATTTAACATGTAGATCATGGATATTTATTCAAATGTGCTGTACTTTGTGCCACCCCTTTGATGACTACCTCGGAAACCAATAAACATCAGCTGTTTCATTACAAAGGAAGTGGGTGTTTGAGTTCTGAGTTTGTATTGTGCACAAGTCAAGTCGACATCAAAACCAACATAGATTCCACATACTGTTGGAGGTACTATTTTATATATTATATATATATATTCTTTATATACATACATATATACATATAGACATACATATAGCATACTATTTCAATGAAAATGTAAATTTTTTTCACTTGTTAATGTGTAATTTGTCATTTAAGCCTTGAAAAGTATTGCTGTTCACTTCAGTCAATCCTGTTCACTTTTTCAGGCAGGAAGCTTGGTAACTAGATAAAGTTCAACACTGATGTAATGCTGTTTTAATTATACTTAGCTAACGAGAATGGAACCAAACTTTGCTAGTGTACTTGCTGATGCATTTTCTGGTAAGTAAATTGGCTTTCATGTTATCACTGCACCTTTCATTTTCTCCCTGTTTAAGTTCAGTTACATACTTATTTTGCTTTAAATTACATTGTTACAGATATATCTCTTCCATCTTTTGATGACGAAGAGTTGGATTTTCAGACTTTGCATTTTGATGGAAGTTTTGAGGCTACCACAGCAAACAGAGAGTGTACGGAGAGTGTAGTATCAGCTGAGAAAGTGTCCCATGGGGAAGTCCTTAAACTTGGCAGTAATGTGTTTCCTCAATACACCGAATCTGAAAAGGAAAAGCAAGAGCAAAGCAGGAAGAGGGTAGAGGATTCACTTTATCCTTGTTGTGACACTGAGCAAATTGTATCAAGAGTCAGAGATCTAAAATTACTTAGCCAGAGCTTTCTCCAAAAGGATGGAGGTCTCTATGGCAATGCAGATTTGAATGGCATTTTAGATTATCCAGAACAATCGGTGCAAAACCAGCAGGATCTTATTCCCGACAATGATATTGAGGATGATGACACTGTGGAAAAAGTAAAGGATTTCAGCGGAGATGAACACCAAGAGGCTGGTGAGAGCTTTGCTGATTACCCCTCTGACTTCTCCTCATGTGAATATATGGGTGATGAAGAAAGTAAATACAAATTAGAGGCATTACTGGACCACCTGGTAAAAGACACCTACCTCGAAAGAGGTACCCTAGAGATTCCACTTGGAGAAACTGCTGTAGATGTTAAGAAAAATAAACTAGATCTGGAAACTGGCTGGACTAGGACAGATGTAGATGCCAACATTACTGGCGAGCATGAATTAGCTAAGGCAGGACTAACGAAGTATAATGCCGAGTGCAACACAAGTGAATCTACATACCGTTATATAAAGGAAGAAGAAGAGGCGCAGAATACTGCACACAAGGCAGCAATATCCATGTCAGATGAAGAAATGCCCAATTTGTCTCACTGTGGCGGAAACAGTGATTCCGACACAAGCGTGGATCTGCAACCTGATGTGTTAGACGTTGTCTACACCTCCAGTGATTGTGGCATCCAAGAGAGGAAGGGAGACAGGAAATTCGAAGATGAAAAACAGGATCCTGAAAACATTAACACACCAATGTGTACACTAATTGCCAGAGGGTTCAGCTCGAACACCAGAGAGCAACAAGACTGTAGTGTCTTGTGGGATGCAACTAGGGTTCGTTTTCCTGAACAGCGAAGATTAAACACAGACAGGAAGGAACCATTGGGTGTGGAGGGGACTCCTGCAGGAGAGCCCCCAATTGAGACTCATTTAGTGCAGTTAGGGAACCACCCTCACACAACCACACACTTGCTCAAGCAGGGGTCAGTGGATGATGACTTCTTCTTCACCAGTGTGCATGAGGACTCTGACGTGACCACGGTAGGACAACATGTCGACGAGGACAGTGATGAAGAAAGCAATTGGGAACGAGAGCAGGAAAGAATTAAGGAGTTCTACAAATTTTACAGTGACCCTGACGAGGAGAATAACAAAGAAGGTGAGTTAAGAGAAGGTGTATTAAATCGGTCATAAACAAATGCTACTCAAATTATGCATTGCACATTTTAATATTTGAATTTTCCATAGAAAGGAGAATTAAAGTCCAGTTTTGCATGGATCCACTGCCTCAAGTCATTCGCTACGTTACTGAGGAGTAGTGATGTTGTAATATGAAGATAACCAAGCAATTCTCTTTAGTAATTGAAGAAACCATGCCATGACCGCTCTGAACCAAATACTGTGTCTACTCTTCACAGTAGAGATACAGGTCGGCAGCTCAGCACAGATGGGGAGGAAGGCCTCATTTCTGCAAAAACGCATCATATAAGAATGTGGTGTTTTCCCAAAGGTTGCATGGCGGCACACACAGAATACATGCATGACTGTATGCATGCTCTTACTCTCTCTCACACACACACACACACACACACACACACACACATATACCTCTAATTGTTTTCCTTTTTCAGGGCCTGAGAGGGTCCCAGACACTGAGAATTACTTAAACTTTGTATTCTTGTGAAGATGTATTATCTGATAATATGGCTAGCTCAACCAGATCAACTGGACTGGTGTTTTAAAAGTGGAAGGATTTTTGCTAATTTCCATAAAGACATGATTTTATGCTTATAACAAAGACAGATTTTTGTATAGTATGAAATGTTATATGACATGCATATAATAAAATGCTGTTTTGTGCATAATAAATGTTTATCCATTTCTGAAGAGGTGTACATGTTCTTTGTCTCTCGACCCTGAAGGTGGCGCTGCTTCTTACCATACATCACGCATGGCACACACAAGTAACACACAGGAGTAGAAGGAAGCGGAAGTCGACTTCAGGCGCATACGTTTTGTTATCTGTTTTAAATTAACCAATATTTACATGGGCGGATTTTGTGCACTCTGTTCTAAATAATGCTATTCTGCATGTGGTGATTTAAAACTAAACGAAACAAGCACACCCAGTCTTCCAGTGGGCGTTAACGGCTACCTAAGGCGTAACATTTTTGTAAATCAAACAAGTAGAGTAACGTACAGCTAATAAAAAACAAATCAAAACATGTCCATGCTGAGCAACAAGTCTGACAAGGAAATAGCTCAGATGCTTGATGATTATGGGATAAAACATGGACCTGTGGTTGGTGAGTTGATCGATACATTTTACAGTACAGTAACAGTACGGTACAGTACAGTACTTAAGTACAGTACCAGTACTCGCCTCACTTTTTTATTGAACGTTTGTGATTAACGTATGTATGCTAGCAACCCTTTATTTATAACTGTACAATCATAGCGCAACTACTGCTTTTATTTAACTGGAACCCCCTATGTCAACTTTTTATTTAGAAACAACAAGACCACTTTATGAGAAAAAGTTGAAAGAGGCCATGGCCAAAACCAAAAGGTCTCCTGACAAAACCTACTACAGAGAAGAGGGTAAGTACAGTACGTTACTGTAACCTCCCAAAAAGGTACATTGAGCATTTTAAGACATGTACAGTAGGCTACTTACATTTATATAATTTGTCTAATTTTAGCCGTATTACATTTTTTTTAGTTTGTCTTATTTCTGTTTAAATGCTTCTTTTTAAAATCATTTATCATTTTGTTTTGTGCTATTTCATACAGTATTTGCAATTTGAGTTGCCACTGAGTACAGTATGAAGTGTATTAAAAGCTTACTGTATACTAGTAAATAAATCTGCTTGGACTTATCTTTTCAGAAGAGGAAGTTACATATGTCACCTGTAGGACACCTGTAAGTATTCACATGATATAATTTAACCATGGCAATGTTTATACAAACGATTTTTGTGATAATCTCTGTATTTACAACATTTCAGGTCAGGGAAGAATGTTCGGGAGACAGGTTAGTTCTATACAGTAGCAAAAACACATTTAACATTTCATCTTATTCTGGAGTTCAAGAAGCCATAAATAAGTTCAAGGTCAGAGTTGAATGATTGTTATAATTCATCTCTACAATCTTAGGTAGTTTCTAATATAATATAAAACTAAATATTTGTTCCTCTTCCACAGAAAGACATATTCAAGACTGAGAACTGAAAAGGACAGTGGAAAAGATTTTGTCCATGAGTAAGTGAATTGCAATATTAAGTATGTTCATGCATAAATACATAGTTAAATACATAGACTAATAAAATATTGTTAAATTCTGATATTATTGCCCACCTTTCTTGCTATGATACAAAGTATATATTTTATTTACAATATGTATTGTTTTTCTACTTTAAATGCATGCATCAGGGTAGGGATTTTCACAGTGGGGAATGTTTAAATCAAATAAAACAAAACATAGTTACATTTAATTTGAACTTAATGGATATTGTTATTTTTTAATGAGTGCAAACTGTTGCTCCTAGGTCCAGCGTCTACGATACACCATCCACTTACAGAAACATTTCTTATACAAAACAAACACCTTTGAAAACCGTTGGTTCCACTCCAGAAACTACCAAGGCATCTCGCCTCATCCCACGCTGGGTTCAGTTTCTGATCTTCCTGGCTGTGGCAGCTTTTTTCTACATCGTGTTTACTAACATGGAGTCATCAGAGAGTGGCCCTTTTAAAAAAATAGTGTGATTTGAATGTGTATTCATTGCTGTTGCAATACTTTATGCATATTCATTTCAAGTTGTAAAAGTTGTTTCTGCACAGCTTTTGTTTTTAGCTTTGGACGAAGGGATTATTTTATACGTATGCTGTGTTTTACATTACATTTACATGCACTGGTATATGTGCATACTGTATAATTACCATCATTACACAAAGGTATAAGGAGCTTTCTACTTTATTCTTGGTGTGGTTTTGCCAAAAATCATGGGTGCATTGCATTTGCATTAACTGTTTTTAATGTGTAATGTAACCCTGTCCATACGTTTGTTTTACTAATTGTCTGCTTTTTATGCTGTTGTCTATTGTCTCTGGTGAGACACATTTCCAATCTGGTAGGCAATAAAGATATATTCTATTCTATCAAATATACATTAAGCAGTCCGTTTTTATAACTCCTGAGATATAGAAGTAATTCTAGTATTCTATTAACATTTATAAACATTTCAAAATAAAGTGATGTGCAGAGTTTAGGCATACTAAAATTAATACAAAACAAAACATTGATCTGTGCAAGCAGGGACAGTAAGTGTCACTACAGTGATATTTGGATATAAAGCCTGAGGAATACAAGCTCACAGTTTCACAGTCAAGCTTTTGCTTCCTATTTATGGGTTCATAGTAGCTAAGCCTGAGTGAATCTTAAGTCTACCATGGTTCCTCTGATATTTTTGTTGCCCACAGTCTTATTTGGCTGTTGGGTAATATTTAGCATAATATTTCCAATGGTTTGGAGTGTAAAATGTGATGCTTGCCTGAACCTTGTACTGTGTGAAAGTAGGAAGCTTTAGTGTTCTAGTGTCAAAAAGATGACGTTAACACTGTCCATACTGTCCTTGTGCCACTCGTCACAAAGAGTATGTAACATTTTAGAAGGACAGCTGATGATAGAACAAGCTGCCTGGGTCTTTGGAAGATGGCTACCAGCCTCCTGTGTTCATGAAGGGTTGAGGGCACACAGTCTTGTTAATTGGTAAGGACACATAAGTGTTGTCCACACCTGTAAAAGCCAAAGTTTGTGTGACTTTTTAAAAAGGAGAATTGGTAAATATGCTCTTAACCCTCGTGATGTCCTTAAAAATCTTGTATTTGGCCACCCAGCGGCGCCATCTGATTATGTATAATTTGTGTGTTAATTTTAATTTTAATTGCTGTGTGTATTTATTAATTGGTTCTCTATGTATTTGTGTTGTTTTATCGTGCCTTTTAATCCTCCTGTTGTCCTCGGGTTTCAAACATGCACCTTGTTGTGCCAGAAGTGCACATCATGTCTGTGTAAGCTGTAGAATTAGGTTTAGCGCCTTCTATCTGCCTCAAAGAGGTAGTGCACTGGGTCAGTTTGACCCAGAGGACATCACAAGGGTTAAATTAATGGGATTGTGTAGGATGCTGTCGTCAAGAGATACTTACAGGTTCTGGTGTCTCGCTCCAGTTCAGATGTACTATTCTGCTTTTTGCACAGTATCTTGGCTGTGATGACAAGGAGAACTACAGCTACAAGAAATGTCAGGCCAGACACCAGCCAGCTGATCACCATGGGACTCAATGCCGGTTCAGGGTCTGATTAACAAGTGGACAACAAATTCATATAAATAACACATACTGAGCCACTATATCATTCATTCAATTATTATTATTATTGTTGTATGATATGATGTATGATATCTCTAACATTGTGTGGGAAATAGTAAAATATTTATGCATATGTTGAGAACATGATATAATGCAATCATAAGGTATTTAGAATTATTTTTAGACTAACTCACATACATGCATTATACTCTACAGCAATGTTAAGAATGTCTAATGAGCTGGTGATTTAATATATTCTAACTGATGGTTACAGCAGATATGATATCATACGGACCAAGAATTATAGACCATGTGTTACATGCAATACAACCACCAACCCCCCCCAGTCATAAATATACACCTTCATAGAAAGTGTTGCCAAACACCCCCCAATCACCCACCTCTAACGGACAAAGGCAGGGCCTGGCTCTCTCGGGAGACAAAGGTACGTCCGCCCATCTGCACCCGGTACAGGCAGTAGTAGTAGCCCTCGTGGGAGGCCTGGGCACTGGGGAAGGTGAAGGTGACGGAGGGGGCCAGGGCAGGCAGCACCCGGAGCAGGGTGCCGTTGAAGCAGCTGAGGCGCAGCTGGAAGGAGCCCCCGGGGTACCGCTGCGGCGCGGAGCAGGTGATGTTGAAACCGTGGCCCCTGATGACCGAGCCGGGCGGGGCTTGGCCGGATGTGTTGTACCAGTGCTGCGGCGTCTGGAGCTCCACTGTGATGAGACACAAGCCATGCTGACTGCTAGCGTGTGTGTGTGTGTGTGTGTATGTGTGTAGGTACTGTATGCATGTATGTATTGTATGCATGTATGTATTTATGTATGCATGTATGTATTTATGTATGTATTTATGTATGTAGTTTTTGTTGCCTTTTAACCCTCCTGTTGTCCTCGGGTTTCAAACACACACCTTGTTGTGCCAGCAGTGCACATCATATGTGTG
>JAODUG010003397.1:8790-27923 GCA_027564795.1 Aphredoderus sayanus
GTAGCTCGAGCACACTGTCTTTGTAGCTCGAGACTAAGGGTTGGACGATTAACCGAAAAGTAATCGAAACCAAAAATCATAACATCTAACCGATTTAATTTTACCTTTAAGGTTATTTAGTTTTTTCGGTTATTAGCCTACTTTTCCGCGTGTGTAGTCACGTGACCTCGTCCAGTCCGTGACATGATAGCAACATGAACAGAACTCACCGAGGCAACTGTGCAAAAGGAGCAGATTGTACAAAAAGCAAACGCAGTGTCCGTGGTTTCGACACACTTTGGCTTCAATAAAGATGACACAGAGCAAAATGAGATAAAAGGTAAACACTGCAAAAAAACAGTTCCCGCGACCAACGGTAATAGAGCGGACCATTATATGTTTGTGTTGTGGTTAGTGCCTCTACTGACAGCGGGAGGGTTACACTAAGATGTGACGTCATAAGACTGTTATACTTCAAGCAATGTGTGCTTTAATTTCAATTGTTTGAAATGTTCAATAAATAACCATATATCATTAAACTGTGTAGTATTTCCTTCAATAATTTTAAAATCACAAAGATATGCACTCTTATCATTAGAAACATCCCAACTTAAATAGTTAAGAACTACAAAGTAAACCTTGTGAACTATGAAGGAAAAAAAAATATATATACATTTTTTATTAATCATAAACGAGCTATAATGTTCAATTAATCGTGATTTTTTTTGGGGGGGGAAATATCGTGCAGCTCTATCAAGACTGCGTGTGTCTTCCCTCATCCCTTCTCCAGAAATGTGTCTATTTGAATGTCACTTGCCTGTTACTTTTGCAAAGTCAGCATGCAGGGGGTTTACCGTAAAGGGCCGTTCAGATTAGATGTGCAGACGATGGCTCCGATCCCTAAATCCCACTCGTGTGTATTGGTTGCTGTCAGCGCTGCTCAAACATTGACGGTGGTTCAGACGTTCACAAAGTAAGAAATAGCAGGTTTTGTCAACGGTGGAGGAAAAAATTGTTGTCAATGCAAAGTCGTATATAGGCTTGGAATTGGTCACTGTGACAACAAAGCTCTCACAAGCCTTATCTCCACGCTGAGCTCTTGCCCTGTTGATGGAAAGCAACCACTGCCTTCTCCTTCTACGTGCTCTTCTTCTCATCGCATAAAGCAAAACTGCAACTGAGCTATTATCACTTATCTCCCACCAAAACAATAGCTAGACCAAATAGATAAAACGACACCATTTCTGCACATCCCTTGGCGACATGAAACAGATTTGCACGCAGATTCAGAATCTTGCTCTAATCGGAATGGGCTTTTGGTGTTGTTTATGATGCACATGATGGCATGGTTATGTGTGTGTGTACACGGAGGGTGATGGTAAACTTGAGGAAGTACATACTTGCTAGAGAGCGACCCAGGAGAGACTGTGGAGGAGTGTGTTTGGGGTGGAGGCTGGGGGAGTTGAGGTATAAGGAAACAGGCAGTGGAGAGGAAGTGTCAACACTGCTTTCAGTCAGTTTTCACCCCCGCGTTTTTCCTCTCTTTTCTCCATCTCTTGCTCTTGTTTCCTCCATCATTTGAGGTCGGCTGCTGGGTCAGATTGTGAAAGCCGGTGGGACCCGGTTTTCTGTTTTTCTGGGTTTTCATCTATGTCACGGCGGGTTGTGTGTGAACATGTCTTCGCCTCCCAAAGCAGATACTGTCACGACCCCTGCATTGCAAATGCGAGCTGATCCGTACAGTCATTTCGGAGCCTCGTAGTCAGGCAAATACAAACTGTCAGTCTTCATTTGAAATGTTACCAGACAACAATGCGAGCTGCGGGGGTGGAATGGCGTAGGAAAATGTTCGGGCCGAGGATTTTACATGGGAGAAAAGGGTCTTGCCAGCCACCACTTCAAAGCGCCCGATTGTATTATATATCAGAATCCATTTAGTACAGTGCTTATGCCACTGATGGTGTTCTATGCATTTTTGTTGTTGTGTGTTTTAGAAATGATTTGACATACATGACACTGTCACACGACAGTGCTTAAAAAACAATACATGTAGAAAACCACATAATTCTATCAGCAAATGAATATATATAGGCTTGTAGAACTGCCAAGGTGGTGTCATATTCGTATGAGAAATAAGAGTGTAATTATCATTACACGTACGAAGGTTTGTGATTTTGTATGCACTCTAGTTGGACTGGATTTCTTAAGAGTTATCAATCATTGCCAATAACATAATAGGTTGAGCTAACCATTTGGGAATAAAGAAAAGTTTCTGAATGGCTTGGCTTATTAAGTTAACTGAAATTGAGTTGAACTGAATTTCTCCCACCAGCCAAGTGCTAGAGACACAGCTGGGCTCAAAGGCATGTTGTTATTTTGGCCTGATTGACAATGGGATGTTAAGTAAAGCTGGAACTGCTCATCCACAATTTACATCTGGTTTCTTCCCCATAAGAATAGTGTTGCGTAATAAATCAGTGAGCTAGTCGCCATCTGGAGACTAACACATGACACTAGTGCCCTGATGCAAACAATACTGCAGAATGAAATGCTGATTTGAAACCAATTTGCATTTATTATGCATATAATCAAGTTGATAAGCTGGTGACATTATCAGAGTCAATCTTGGTTCAATAACCTCACAAAGTCATCATCATCACAAAAACTGGAAGTATATCTCTGCTGTCATCCGTTCAAACCCTGACTGAGCCATCTCCCCTGTGCAGCAAGACCATAATGCACCTGGAATTCAAATCCAGTTGTTGACTCCAAGGCACTTCCTGTGGGGAGCTGAGGTCTGGTGGAGAGCTTCGGAGCGGTGCAGCTGCTCAGCGCTGGCTATTTCCATGTGTAGCCGGCTGTGTGGACTGTCCAAATCATCACACATCACGGATTCTGCAGCCAGATAGCGGATTTGTGCCGGATAGCTCTGGTTGCAATGGAAGTGTTTGATTCTCAGTTACTATGGAATGGAAAGCAAGCCACAGTGTCACATTCAGGGTGTGTAATTCTGGAGATGGAAATACTGTCAAACTTAACCATCAATGATTGGCTGTTATTGATAATGATAATGATTTTTCATTTCTAAATGATACTCCATCAGTCGTACTGCCATTGCTGTAAGGTATGCTTCTTTTTAATGAATTCTTCCTTTTGTGTTAATTTGTATGTCACAAAAAGGTCTACGGGTCCAAAAAACACTTACCACTATACTCACAAACCGTAGTTATTAGGTATTTACTTTCGTCACAGCAAATTTGTCCTTTGTTCAAGTAAAAAAATGAACCAGGTAGAGACGATAAAATAATGTGGAGTCTGTATAATGAATTGTGCTGGGTGGAGAAATGTGCATGAGAGAGCCGTGAACAGATGTACCATGCCAGCGAAAGAGAGCACGGTTGAATCCGATGGGAGTTGTGTTTTGATCACCGTAGCGTCAACTCTCTGAACGGCATTGAGGGAGAGTCCTACAGTCGTGCTGTTTCAATAGGAAACATCTTTGATCAACACCTCTTTAGAATACCGACACATCTCCAACAAAGACGCTGGAAGTGTCAGTCTGCCGGGATTTGTGTGTGTGTGCGTGTGTGTGTGTGTGTGTGTGTGTGTGTGTAGAGTGGGGTGTAGGGGGCTGGTGGTATTTCAAGATGCACAAAGGGGATGCCTCTCGTTCAAAGGAAATTTTTAATTCAAATATGGAACACTGCTGTTTCTCTTTAAACAAACGCCAGCACTCGCAAGACTGTCAGCTGTGCAAGACGCCGTTGTGGCAGTGACATACAGTATATGAACACAAGGCGCGCACAAACTCTTCACGAATGCCGGCTGTGCTCATGTGACAAAATCAATTGCCAAATGTCAAGATGACACCCGCTAAAAGCTGTCTGGTCACAGGAAGGTTGCATGGAACTGGCAGTGGGAACCAACTCCAAATGTATAAAAGGGCATCTTTTCCTACAGTAATTCCCTCCAGACATTTGTCCCCTCCTACGTTGTTAGCTGGAAAAGCATCTACTTTACCCTGAAAAGGGAAGGACCTCTCTCTTCCATCTTTTAAAAAGATACAATGAGTTCCAGAAACTTTCCTTGAAAGCTCAGTAATAAAAGTTGGACTCAACATGGGAGCCAGTGAAAAGACAAGCAGGGTTTGGCTCTGGACACTAATACTGTCATGTTGGATTTGGACTAGCCATGTTTGCATGGACTTCTTCCCAGTGCCTGCTGTGAGAAACGGAGGGACTGAACAGACAGCAGGAGCGCCAATGAGATGTAAAAAGAATCCAGGCCATGTTATCTTTTTTTAAAATCAGAAAATGAGGCCAGATTGGCCTCTTCCTTGTCCATGTTTTGCAAAATACCGGCCAAAGTTACTTCTCAATTCTTAACTGTGTTCATGGTGACACAACAGTGAGCGACAAGAGTTTTGAAGAGTTTCCCAGATTGCATTTCCCATGAGCCTTATTGCAAAGAGCTTCCTTTTGCAAGATGTATTGCAATGAGGTATTAACAATATCTAACAATTACTACCTAACAAAAACCCTTAAGAAAGAAAGACCATTGCAAATGTTTTGGTTTGTTAAGTGCTCATCATTTATTTTGGCTAATATTTTACGCTAATATTTTATGTTTCAAACATCCTTGCATATGCTTGTGTGTGTGTGTGTGTGTGTGTGTGTGTGGTCGTGTGTGCATTTCCACAATTTTGCATGCCAATTGCAATGTGACAGATTGCATCACTGTGCGTCTGAACTGGGGAAGTACCACGAGAGGAAACCATGTGAGAATCCGCGATAACTTTTAAGAACGAAGCAAGAAGACTGATGGGGAGCCATGCATTTGGCTGCAGGAATGAATAGCCTTCCATACAGTTCTGGGACGGTGCTCTATCACGTTGTGAGTCTGTGACAGAAAGTTGGATGGAGAGACAATCTTTTTCTTCCTTTTTGCCCTCCCCTCCGTTCTCACAGGCAGAGAGAATGTTACTTGTTACTTACTGAATGTAGGTCACCGCCTGGCCTTTAGATGCACCATAATGCATATACAGGATTTGATAATTGTTTATGCTGCACAATGTGTTTATTTGCACATACAAAAGCCAAATTACTTGCAGGAATACCATAGATATTTAGTATTATTTTGCTGTGTGTGATGCCTTGTCTTCGTACTGGTGTCTATGTGTGCGAATATTCAGTTGTTTAAAACAGCTGATTGCTCCCATTCCTCAAGGAATTCAGCGTTACGCCTAAAAGAGAGTCAGTTATTTAACAAAAAACATAAAAGCTCCAGATTTCTAGCTGATTTGAGGCATGATATTATCATATATGTTCTTCTGTGCTTAAATTAAATTCTAGAATGATGCAATATCACAATCTTGTTATTTTTAAATAAATAAATTACTAAAAAGGTTTGCAGCATTGAGGTAAACTTAGACTCTGCTATTCCAGTGTACACGTATGGTTTTGCCCAGTAAAGCTCTTTGCTATATATATATATATATATATATATATATATATATATATATATATATAGAGCTATAGCTATAGCTATGTGTCAACAGTCAAATAGGTCACAGATTAATGCTAGTAAGTGATTAGCACTTAGCCACAGGCAAAAGGCATGTAAATACTTATCAGATTGTGTTTTGTAGAGAAGAGAAACAACTTTCCCACAAGGCATAATGTGTCCCGGGAGGGGGGGGGGGTTTAGGTGAATATGCCCTAGTCTCAGTGATCACGATGGACTTAGGAAGCTAGCAGCTGCAGCTACAGCTGCTGGTTGGTGCTGATGGTATGTGTTCTAACAAAAGGCTTATTTAATAAATTAAAGGAATGAAAAGACAGGAAACCTTTTCTTCTTACATTTTCTCACAACATTTTATACCAACAGAACAAAGTCTGGGATCATGGCCTACCATCCTTGGGCTTGTAAATAGGGCACTACAAATACGATTCATTTTTGCTTTATGGCGCAGTGCTGCCTGGCCAAGACCCATACTGGCAGCAGCCTTCATGATAATGGGTTACTTTTCTCTCAAGAGCCGCGCTATTCGCTCTTAACACAAGTGTGCTTTGCTATTTTGAGATGGGCACACATTTACATTCACCACTTACAACCAACATTTCTAAACACCCTACCCTACCAATGATGCATGTCTGTCTCTCAGGGTTATGGAACTACTGTGCTTTTGAGCAGATTAAATGACCCTCATGGTTCATTTTAAAGTTAAGTTAAATTCAACTTTACATCATCAGGTATAAAATAACAGAACTAGTAAAGTGTTTTAAGCCTATTTATACCATCAAATCAAGAATATGCACAATTCAACCAAACTGCTGAAACGCTAAGAGGTGGTCAACATAACACTGCTATTTTATCATATTAATGTGTGGCTGGCTTAGTACAGTTTTGAACAAGACCATATGATCAAGAAAACAGCCAAAGCCAAACAATATAATCAACACAGTAGATTACTGTTTGCAGGATACTTAAATGTAGAATTTGTTAACTAAGGTCAGCATGCTCTGTTTTCATGTACAGCTGTTTAGGTACCAGAGCAGAAGAAACTTTGCAAGTTCAGCATCAACCTTCTTTAGGCTACTTGCTGCTGTATCCAGCAGTGGAACGCAATGACACGCATCAGAGGACCATGTGCCAGCGCTTTGGATGGAATGAGCGATTATTATAACTACATATTTTACATAAACAAACTATTTCACTAGAAAAATGCTGGTGTAATGAACAGATCGCTGAAAATAAATGTTTTTTATATGCCTTTAGCATTAACCAAGATTACCTATTACAGTAACTCCTTTACTACTAAGTAGACTTTATTTCCTTGTTGTCTGATGGTGAAAATACAATCAGTCATAGTTTAAAATACTTTTATATCAGTACAAACTGATTCCAATGCACAATATTGGTGTAAGAGATTCACTGGAAGGAAATATTTCTAATTTCCTTCGTTAGAACAGTAAACCAAAACTTACTGGGGACACAGTACCCAATATGAAGAGTTGCAGAGCCAGCCTTTACTTGCGTTAAGTCTGGGACACAGTATGGCGCGGGTATTTTCCAAGGCTCCAATCTCTGCCATGGGTCACAGTTAATTTACAGACTGAGCACCAGATAAATCCCACAGCATGTCAACACAATATGTTGCTATTTTCTTTATAAAAAAACAAAACAATAGACAACAAGCTCGTTATGCTGATAATATCTCCAGTATAACAGTACTGGGACCAATTTTAATTGTTGTATCACCCAGTTCTACAGGCGTTCTAACAATTCTAACAGTTACAACTAATAAGCCTAACTGTAAATTAAATTAACAATTGTTAAATCAAATCAAATCAAACTTTGCAATGGAAAGATATTGCAATATTTACACAAAGCAAGAATCCTGGATCGTTTTATCAACGTGAATCCACTGTAGCACTAGCAGACACTGGGCATGGGATATAAACAACGCAGAGCAACATTAACTCAGAATCGGGCATTCCACCAAAGCGACTGTCAACAGAATCTTTTATAGAATCTGTTATAATGAATATCAGCACAGTTGAGCCTGTGGGCAGTGGGCACTGCTGCGGTGTGTGTGTCAACTCGCTGTCGGGGAGAAGAGCTCGAGAAAGTGCACTTGCCGTATCGATATTGTGTAAATACATGTACTGTATATTGAAACTATATTGAAAATATTCAGTTTAAAATATTCATAATCGATATGTATAAAAAAATCTATACTTTTGACATTAGCTAATAGCCAATAAAAATCGACCACTGGGTACTTAGCATGCTAATTTCAGAAAATATATCTACAATGCAGTTCTGCAAATATCCAACATATTTCTTAACATTCTCTTGATCATATTTGGAGATTTTGTTATGTTTTAAAATAACAAAACTACACATAATACGTTTACATAATTTAGATTGTTTTAGGTTTCAAACAAGACGCTGTTTTTTAAATTCTCTTTTTTCTGCAGTTAATATGAAAGGAGGACCCACAGAGAATATAACACTTCATAAACGTATTAAACATTTAAAAACTTTTGTAATTTTTTGTTTTAAAGTTTTTGTTGTATCTGGATAAGATTTATTGCAACAAAGAGTTTCTTTACTGTTGTGGCACTTTCTCCTTTGTTCCCCTGCTCTGTGTTTAGAACAGGAATAGAATAATGAAATTCAATGGAAGCAATCTCTTCCCAAGCTGTTTTTGCAACTCAGTGATTGTTATGGGGGGGTGACTACAAAAAACAACAGAGCTATTTCCAAAAAAAATGTCTTTCATCTAACATAACTCAAATGTTTAAGCACAAGCAATTCCATTCTTCTGTCTTTTTTTTGTTTTGATTTCTGATTTCTTTGATCTTTTTGAACCTGAAAATTTTTTACCTTGTTCTTTTAACTTGTCATTGTCAGTCAGTGCACATTTATCATAACACAGATTTGCTAATTTATGTGATGTTATGCTGGTTATGAAACCCCAGTTGTTACTTTGACATGCAGTAAAACATTTAAAAAATATACATTCATGGAAATGCATGTGCTATTTTATTTTACGCTTGCGATCATCTTACTATTGTTTACATGCAAGCAACTCACTTGGCTGTGTTTGGGTCTCAACCATTTACTAGTTGGAAAAAACACTCATATTGTGTAAGACGAGTTTGTCAATTCAATTATACAAATGGTTTTCCGTTAAGGATCCCCGAAAAATATTGATTATATTATGTACTATAATGTTGCTATCCTGCATTTCACACTAGTTTGTTGCAATATGTTTTTTGGTGATGTGTATGTCTATTAACCCTAACAAAATCACTTCAACTGCTTAAACCGCCATCACATTATTTTCCTGTTAGCATCCCTTGGATTTGCTGATGTGACTGACTCTCCTGCAGAGATAAAATGTACTGGCAGAAGTCCAAAACAGAAACCTCAAAAGCATGAATGGTGCAGTTACACCTCATGACTAGGCTGGCCACCAGTTTGCCAAGTTAACACAGCTGTGGCTTGCTTATCACACCTACTGCACTGAACAGATTCTTACTTTAAAATATCTGTGTTCCAGTATAGGCTTCTAGCTCCTTCCAGAATTTCTCGAAGGACCAAGGAGTGCTATGCTCAGAAGTATTGGTACTGTACTGTATATTTCAGTGGGCCTTGGGATGCAAACATCAGGCCCTGGTAGAACTATTACATTAACAAACTGCATTGCTTTTTTGACATTGACGTTTATTGAGTTAGGTGCAAACACCCTTCCTCTCCACCTCCCTCCTCCTCCTCGTGTTTGTGCACGCCTCACCTGCCAGTTCCCGGGGTCTCTTTTGGGGATCTGTGTGTTTTGTACTTTAGCTCGGTGTCTGAGCACTCGCAGCAAGGTAACAAATCACCACTCAATTTGGGGCATTACACACAGAGGGCATGTTTTAATTTGCCACTCTACCACCTCTACGCCCACAGCGGGGGAAGAGGTGGTGAAAACGACAACATCGGAGGGTCCGATCCTCCCTTTTGTGCTCCATTTCAAAGGCCTTTGTGTTTATTATCCGGAGTCGGCAGGGTCCAAGGTTCGGGAGGGCAGGAGCGACCGCGTGTCGGTGACAGGTGAATACGAGAGCCGAAAACGAAGGCATACCGGAGACACAGTTGTGACTCGTATGTGCCGCGCTCTATTTGACACGTCATTCAGTAAATTGAGTCGGCCTCATTTATCTGCGATGGAGTGGCTCCGGTGTTGCTGTGGGGCTGTCATGCCGTTCGCCCATGTACGTGGGCACTCTCGCACGCACGCACGCACGTGTGTGTTTAATTACTGCACCTGCTGCCATTACGGGGGCCGTTAGAGGCCACATCGCATTAAAACTCTGTTCCTGGAAAGCCTTCCTGATGGATTTGTTGGATTTGTTTTGTGTTTGTAGTGTTTGTAGTGGAAGCCCACGTAGGTCTTGTGTGTTGCACCGGTCTGCATGACTCATGCAGTTAATTCAATATTACCCTCTCTCTCTCTCTATCACTAGCTCTCTCTCTCTCTCTCTCTCTCTCTCTCTCTCACTCTCTCTCTCTCACTCTCTCTCTCTCTCACTCTCTCTCTCTCTCTCTCTCTCTCACTCTCTCTCTCTCTCCCTCTCTCTCTCCTCCTGGGTTTAGTTGCTATGGCGATGAGAGTCACGGGATGGAATGGAACCAACACACCTTCACACACAGTTGGCTTTGGTCTGCAGGTCAACACCAGCTGCTAGGCCCAGGTCTTAACACCATCTACTGTTGGTGGATGTGTTTAGAGCTTTGCAATATACCACTAAAACATTATACAGTATGTATATATATACATACAGCATGTCAGTAAATATACATACTATATAGTTTAGTTTAGTTTATATATAGTTTTAAATAATATTGTTTATAGTAACACTGTATATACACTAGTAATATGTAGACACTATTACTATGTACTTCTTAGAAGGATTTAAGAACATACAATTACACACATGAACCTCCCATGGTCAGCTCACAAATCCCTCAAAATCTCTTCTGAATGCTTGTTGTGAGAGCCTGCTGTGTGCTGCCAGCATGGGGAATTATGCCTGAATATGTGAGCCTGCATCAGCAGAACAGCGGCGGCACCACGTGCGGTACTGAATCGGGTGTTTCCAACACACGTGGACGTCTAGGTGACCCAGAGCACACGCGGAGGAGGGGGTCGGCGAGCAGGTTTCTGCTCCTGGTGCCACCACTGCCTGGCAGGGGACCACCACAGCTCTGCCCCGCTAGCCTGGCCTGGCCTGGCAGCACACCTCCGGGCAGGCGCAGTGCTACAGCTGACATATGGAAACACAATGCTCTTTTAATTTGCCCTCTGTTCTCAGGCCCACTGGGTGCCTTGTCACCTTAAATGCCAGACACAGTAGTCTCTCTCTCTCTCTCTCTCTCTCTCTCTCTCTCTCTCTCTCTCTCTCTCTCTCTCTCTCTCTCTCCTTCTCTCTTTCTCTCAACCCAGCTTGCTGTTGAAGAGGCTAAAGGGGGTCGGCCTGCTGAACACTAAGTCGCACACACAGTGGGCACCGATCTTTTCCAGATAGGCCTCCGTATAATCCCAGGCACCTCCATTACTTCCACATGATCGCCACAGGCATCTGGACGTGAGCTACCACAGAAGCAGGGCAAGCATCACTAGGGATTGATATATTCAGTTATTTGTAAAGCATTCTGTTTATCACGCTGACGTTTTGTTTTGCATCTGCAAGCCCATTTTACTGTCAGCATGTGGCAAAGGCTTGACAAGGCTTAATTAACACAGTTCCGTTGAGGCAGGGAAGGATGTGCTGTCAGTGGTCAGCTGACTCACGACTCAGCTCGCAATGCCGCCGTCTGTTTCAACTTGGAAGGCCTCAGTGGCATACCAGGCCTACATTCATTTACTGACATCCATTAAACTTACATTTAATATATTGCTAATTGTGTCTGCCTCACACGTATGAAACATTAATGGAGGCAATCTGATTGCAATAATGGCTGTTAGAGAAACAACGCTGTATCGGTTTCAGGCATGAGGACGTGAGAAACCTCTCCCGTACCTAAAAACATGAGAATGTGACCCCCTCCCTCACCTTAACTCAAACAGTGCAATGCATCTCGGTGCAACGTTTTACACAAAATGTTGGGCTATCCCTATCAGGAGAGGATGAGATATTTTAGCAACAAAACATCCTTCCTCTGGGTGTTACGAACAAACATGCCCACACAAAAGCCTGCTCTCGCATTCAGAAATATGGCAAATACATAAGATGCATCATGGGAATTGGCACACATCTCCACTGTCTGACAGATGAACAACACAGCACCTGGATTATTATTTTCCTCGGTGCAGCGATGATTGATTATATTCTCCAGCTGATCAATACATTTTACCTCAAGCATAAAGAGAAATATATGCTTAAAGGTATAGTCAGTCATTCTGGAGAAAGCTTGATATATAACTCAGTCAAAACAAAAACACCTCTCCCTTCAGTGCCATAGGATTAGAAGTTCTGCCCCACATGTTGGAAACGCATTGCCAAAGCTAGGATATTGTTGTGTGGTGCGGTCTGCACCACTTTGTTTGGGTTCCCATTTAGAGGGCCAGGGGTGTGTGGAAACACCTAATTGTTTTTCAGCATGCTACGGTGAGTAGGTATTGACAAAAAGTGCATTAGCTTAAAATCGCTATACCTTTAAGGTTGGCGACGCCAATGAAACAGTCCAGTACAGTATGGAGAGGCCTATATGGCCCACTGTGCTCGATAGCAGCGGCAGGGCCTGTATGAAAAACAAAGGGCTGACAGTGCAAACAGCCTGGCGAGGCCAGTCTGGGTTCTGGCAGAACACTGGCTTGAGGTTTCCAGTCCTTCTAAACCGCTAATGTGGCTTCAGGCTCACATTGCCAGACGCCCACAGCAGAGGAAGAGAAACCAGAGTCGCTGGCGAGACACTGCCTGCTCTGCTGCTTTCAGCCTTTTCTGTTTCCTTTTTGTCCTGACAAAGTGAGGTGCCACCCCGCTGACGGCGGCCCGCATGAGCCTGGGTTGAGACACGGGCGGTGGCAGTGACGGACGCCGCTCCAACCTCAGGCACTCGTTGGCCCAGTTCTGACAGTTGGTGGAGATACTGCCATTTCGTAAGCTCTCGTTAGGAGAGTGCCTGTGTCACCGCTTCACACTGTCCCACAGTCAGTGGGGTTATTGCATGCATGCGTCATCCATTCAGGGATCTTTTTCTCCCACATCTATTCAATGACTTCCTCTCATGAGCGCCACAGCATTCCACAGCGGTTCTTTCTGACAGCTAGGCAAGGCTGTGCATCACAGAGAGGGAGCAGGATGACTTGAGTGTCTGCACTGTATTTCATTTTGGGCCTCGGTAGAGCTAGATGACTGACTATGTGTGTCTGTGTGTTTATGCGTAGATCAAAATGAGGACAGGAAATCACTACACCTGTCTGTCTGCAATTTATGGGGTGCCGTTTGTGAACGGTTGCACATTGTATTCCTGCTCAGTTTTTGCACATTTAGTCACTTTTTCAAATAGTAAATGTGAAAGGAATGTTACCGTACAGTAAATATATTATACTGTACGTATAAATATGTGTGTGGTCAGGTGGGTGTGGCTTGGCATGACACTCCTGTGCTTTGTGCATCTGGTCAGAGTAGGGCTTTGCACCAAGCATGTGCCCTGTCTCAGTACTGCAGTGAGGGAGATGAGTAGAGTTGTTGTCTGTATGGGTGTGTGTGTGCGTGTGTGTGTGTGTGTTTGTGTGTGTTAGGGGGTAGGTAGGTGGTGTGAGGACCCGGCGATGCGGCAGATAAAGTATGATGCAGTAATGTACAGCATAATGGTTGTTCATTTGATGATGGTAGTCTGATTCATCTCTTGTTTGAGGGGCCAAATGGGTTACAGTTACTTGATTGTAATTGGTCGCTAATTGGTCAGTAATTGTTCTGCCAATGCGAAGTTCACTGTAGGACAGTCAGAGGGCTTCTGGTCACATTACGCTTCAGGAGTGCCTACTTGTCTCCCAGCTCCCTCCATGTGAGAGTGAGAACGCTGGCTTATTTGGAGAGAGTGCTCATTTCCTCTGAGTGGGTGAAATGTAATACACAAGCATGGCCCTATCAAGAGCAGAGCATGGAAAAGAGGGATGAGAGAGAGTGGGAGAGAGATAGAGAGAGAATCAAAGGAAAAGAGAGAGATTATGTACGGGCTGGTGATTAGAGTACCCATGGTGACGCAGTGATGACTGCGCTTGTTGTGTTGATTCGCCATCAGACACCCAGGCTGTGATCGCCGAGGCGATGGCAGGGACTGACAGCTAGCTCCAAGTGTCTCCCTGGGCTCAGCTGGCCATTTGACATGGCAACAGGCACCATTGTGACAAGCAAGCTGTGACTGGTGTTGCTTGCTCTGACAGACAGGAGGCAGGAGAAGGAAATGGTGATCACGACTGCTGACCACCTGAACAGCCGCAATGGAATAATTGCATGAGAATGTTCCTCTGTGTATACAGTATGTGAGCTGAACATTTTGTTTTAGTTGGTGTTGCACTTGCATAACATTCCCTGACTGCATTGGCTGAGTTCTACTGGCTGATGTGTCGGAGACAATACCCGATAAGATCGCTTACAATCATAGACTGGACAAATAAATGGACAAACCTTCTGTGACGTCACCCATTTGAACAAGTTTTGAATGAGCTGTTGATTTTCAAAATCTTGCTCTAAAACTGAACATACATCTACTTAGGTGAGGGGGAACAATGGGAGAACATACTAGGATGCAATCACACAGGATGCAATCAAGTTCAAACCCAGGGCCTCCTGCGTTTGAACATTGTATGTACATTAGGGTACAGTATGTTGTGTGTGTGTGTGTGTGTGTGTGTTGGTGCCAAGACAAAAGAAGCCAAAATGATCTGGTGTGTGTGTGTGTGTGTGTGTGTGTGTGTTCCTAGGCATTGTGGCATTGTGTACATGCATATTTGTTTGTGAAGATGTGTGTGCATGTTGTGTTTGACAAATCTGGTGAAGCCTAAATTGCCTTTAGTCCCCAGAGGTCCTGTGAGCAGGTTTGCTCCATTACAGCTTTCAGCCTGATTTATTGGCTCAGCAGCACTTACTTATGAACTGATCAATACAAGGAAATTGTGACTAAGCTTCTTCTGGGGGTCAAACGCTTATAGCCCATATCCATTCAGACAGGCCCACAGACTCTGCTCACGCCCGTGAGCATATGAGCATTCGTATTTTCTGTCCAGACAGGGTTTGCTGTAGCATCGTTCCCCCATCCTGATCTCGTGAGCTCATATTTCATTACATCAAAAATGTAACTCAAAAACGTTTGTCGACCGTAGAGAAAACAATTGGCCAATCAAGGGTTAGCTGAAGTGTTTCCTGTGATGACATCTAGTGTACATCTGATTGTTCGGGTTTACACACCAACGCTCTAGTTGATGTTACACCTCCTGATTGGGTGAGATAAATGTTTGTAGTCCAATCGTGTGTAAGAAGTTGTATTAAAATGTATCAGCATCAAGGGGCAGGATCGTCTAATGGTCTGAGTGTTGGCTTCCCAGCAGGAAGGTTGTGGGTTTGATCTCTTGAGTTGGCCTACCTGCCAGCACCCTTAAGCAAGATGTCTACCTGTTCCTTGTATTACTAACTTTACTCATTATAAGGCACTTTGGTGAGTGTCTGCTAAATTACGTAATTGTAGCACTGATTTTATGACAAACGCTTTTTAATGGACGGGTTCCATACTGAGAGTTGCATTGAAGTCAAACCAGAACTTGCAATATCAGGATCAGTCTCGGTGGGTTGTATGTCTGGTGCCTTCAGCTTGTACTTGGACCAGCTGGTTGAAACATGAATGGCCAGGACTGCAGATTTACTGACTGAAAATCTAATTCTTTGACCATCAAAAGAGAAGCGCTTCATGTGTTCACTGGGCTTTCCGCATGACTGCTACATAAGCCAGAAGTGTTCATTAAAAGATTTAATTCAAGATGCTTTTAGATCTAGTTTGGAATGGCTGACATTAAGTTTGGGCTTGCATCCCACCCCCACAGCCATTCAGACAGTGAGTGGGTGTTTGGTGGAAGCCCGGCATTAACTGATCAACACAGATCAACCCAGCTTAATGAAATGCGGTCGCCCTCTTTCTTTCAACTGGTAATTATTGATAGTACAATGGTCAACTAGCATTAACCAAATGAGGTCCCTGGTAATCTTTTCATAGAAATGCTATTATGGAGATGAACGTTGCCGACCTCTGTCTCACTGAAACAAGAAAGACGGAAGAGACAGATAGAGAGAGAGACAGTTAGAGATGAGTGAGAGAGAGCACTTTGCTAGATGGAACAGTCATAATGTGCTTTGCACTTTCTACACAGTTACTGTAAACTACTTTAATGGGTTGCACAAGGTTTTCCACCAGTGCGAGCTCTGAAGCTTTTCGGGGTCAAAAGGGATCCTGCCCTGTAGACACGATGAACAGCAACAATTCTGCCGGGTCTTGTTGCCATAGTGATGCTGTAGAAGCACATGTGGTAATCCTCATTATAGAATCAGTAAATTATGTAACATTTGACAAATGATAAATATGTAGATATAAAAAGACCCTCTGGTCCTCAATTTCACACTAGATTTCAGGCCCCTTGGTATTATTGCAATTTCTTTTTCCTGTTATTTACCCCTCCTCCATGCTTTAATTAAGTGTCTTAGTTGCAGCTAAGACAATATGTGTCTTAGCTTTAGCTATTCCTTAGCTTTAGGAATAGTTGTGCTACTGTACTAGTGCTGTAGCTGTGTCTATACACTGACCCCTGATCTATGTCAATTTAAGTAATGGATGCTGGGAAACACAATCCTCGTGGACTGAGTTTAGCATATCTCATATGCTATGCACTGTTTTCCCCCTACTGTATCTTACTCTGCTCTCTAGTTGGGATCCTTAGGAGGGAAACCGATTACATGCATTGCATTCAGCTCTTCTCCGTAAACCATAAATACCATGGTGGGTTTTGTCATATTTTAGATGATGTATACCATATAAAATATGACAAAATCACCATGTTTATGTTTTTTGCTTAGCTTGAACATTCTATGTATCTACAGACATATCCAGCATTTGTTCCACATTTACTCCCATCCCCCTAGGATTTAGGCTTGTCCTTTGTAGCCCTCTGTTATTCCACTACCCCACCCATCTACATCCCCTTACCCTCTGGTCTTTCACTGGGGAAGCAGACAGGACGGAGAATTTGGTCAACCCTGGACTTACACACACATGCAGGATGCGTGCAAAAAGATAGGCAGGCATTCTTGAAGGAGGTTTTAACATAGGGAAATTAATTGAGCCTGAATGAATGCAGGAAAAGCTCAATCACATAATACATGAACACACAGAAGGTTTGTGGATTCATGCTGCCTTTGATGTAACTACATTTGCAAAATGGGCGAAAAACTGACACTAAAGTCAATGTTCCTGCACTCAGCTATGTTGCCTGCATCCTGCAATACAAGATATCTGCCTCATAACAACAATACTGTGAAGGCAGGTCAGATTTCTCTTACAAATGCGGAACCAATGCTCAGATTTCACAGAAAGGCATCAGTGTAAGAAGTTGACCCTCAACTAGTACTCTCAACCCCTGAAGGTAGTCCCACAGATCGGATGAGAAAACCGCCACGTTAGGGAACCACACCAGCCGTGTCTGTGAATCCAAGCAGGAGGGCTGGAGCTGGAGTGTTTCTCCAGCTGTAAGAGAGGGAGGTCAACGGTCAGAGGGCGAACCCGGGACAGGAAGAGGGATGGGAGGCTGTCCTCAACTGAAAACAAAGACTCCAGACATGCACTTTGAGTGCTACCTTGGGGAGTGGGACAGGAGGAAGGACAAGACAGGAGGGTGGGTGAGGAGGCAGGGGAGGCCCGCTCCCCCTCCGTTTCCATCCCTGCAAGGCAGAATAAAGCAAAACCTTTGCTGAACCAATGATTTGCACACGATTAACGATTCCTGTTCCCCCGACCCCCGCCAAGCTTACTTCCTATGACCTCCCCCAGTTTATACTGTCCAGTCACATGACATGTAAAGTGTGCCAGGCTGACCTGCGCTGCCACATGCCCTCGCCTCAGTGCGCCCCTCGTGATCTGGCTGCACCACCTATAAACGGAACAGTGTGTCTTTCATGGGTCGGCTAACAGCTGCACAGCTGTGCTTGAGGAGGCAGGCCTTTCTATCTTGGTTTTCCCTCGCCGTTCAGCCGCTGGAGTGAGTAGGCAGCCTCGTGGTCCTCTAACCTAACCCTAACCTCCTATTGCCCTAGGGTTGGGGTTAGGGCTAGGATAAAGAAGAGGTCTTTTTGCGGGTCATTATTGCGGGTTAATCCACCCATTGTCCCACAATAATGACCCGAAAAAGACCTCTTCTCTAACCTTGTTTCCTAACCATAACCCCAACCCTAGGGCAACAGGAGGGTTAACTCACAGTGGCCTTCCCTCTCCCTCTGTCCTCAGACTGCCTTTGACTTTTATCAGTTGTGCTGCTCAACACTGTAATCTCAAACAGGACTGAATCGCCTCAGGAAACCTTATCTCCCCCTCTTGTCTCCCCCTCTCATCTCCCTCCTTGTCTCTCCCCCTGTCTCACCCTCTCATCTCCCTCCTTGTCTCTCCCCTTGTCTCCCTAGACTCGTACTCGGCGGCGGGCAGCGAGGGCAGCATCTCCACCTCCGTGGCGTCGCTGCCGCCCCAGGCGTCGGGCAGCTCGGCCCCCAGCTCCCCGAGCTCCAGGCGGAGCGTAAGCACCCTGAAGAAGTGGCTGACCAACCCCGTCCGCAAGCTCAGCGCCGGGGCCGCCGGGGCCGGCAAGGGGGAGCGGCAGGTCAGGAAGCTGGAGGGAAAGCCCCCTCCCCTCCCACCCCGACGCCAGAGCCAGGACCTGGGCAGCAGCCCGCCGGGGCCCGACGACCGACTCACCATCCTGCCGGTCGCGCACACAGACCTGGTGAGACTCGAAGGGCGTTCCTAATCCGGTTCGTCTGAACATACAGTGTGGTGACAGCTGATGGGAAGTCAAATACACTAAGCAAATAAAAGGTCAGGCCCACAAGCCTTGTGGTTAAAGTTCGTCTTTAATCTTGATGAACCACCTCATGAGTAAACTCATGATCTCTTATTGTCCTCTACCAGACCATCACAATGTTTAGACAAAGGTAAGGGTAAATACACCAAAGATTAGCCTAGAATTCTACAATGCAACCACAGTGTGAGGACAGGCTTAGTAGGCCTATTAATCTATGGTGGCTTAAAGCTGTGGGCAGAATGGGAAAATGGAAGAATTGGAAAAATGCCCGCCTTGCATGAAATCAAAATGCCTTCCGCGGTACAACAGAAGAAGGTGTTTGTACAGCACATGGTAACCGTGTCAACGGCGGGAGAGCTGCCTTGCCGGAAGCCACCATCATCCATGCGTGCAGCGCACGGGCTGGCCTCGGGGCAGCCGATGACTCATCCCTGACCCTGTCACCTAGCCCCCCTTACCCGTTAGCTTTTCTCTCGTCGGTGGCTTGTGAACGTGGCTTCTGGGTCATGTTGACACTGTGTTAGTCACACACAGTGTTTGT
>JAODUG010003398.1:0-11303 GCA_027564795.1 Aphredoderus sayanus
CACACCTTGTTGTGCCAGCAGTGCACATAATATGTGTGTGTAAGCTGTAAAATTAGGTTTAGCACCTTCTATCTGCCCCAAAGAGCTAGTGATTTGGGTCATTCTGACCCGGAGTACATTACGAGGGTTAAAAATACAATCTGGATCTAGATTCTGATCGATCCAAAATAGATTAACTAATGGCTGACTGTTCCACAAAATCTCATGAGAATAAGTTTGACGGTTAAAACTGCAGTGAAAAAATTACTTTCCTGGTCATGGTTTTGAGGAAATGAGGAGACAAAAGAAAGAAGAAAATGGACAATTCACACTGCACAGTTCTCATCATAGTGATTGCATGTATTTGACCATGGCATCTGATATCTGTGTTGTACCAGCAAGTGGTGTGCAGCCACTCCTCTCCCTTTCTTATTCTATTAGGATCCACTCTCAAGTTAATAATTAAGCAGCACATGTATTGGCAATCACAAGGACAAGTACAAGGAAACGCTCTGTACAGGTAAAAAACAAATAAGCTCATCCATCTGCTGCCCAGCCATGAACTTGGCGAGGACAATCATGAAAGATAAAGTTGGAATTGTTACCCAGTGACATCGTGTCAGTGTTTCTCTTCTGGAAAGAGACACGGTGCACAGCACTGTCCAGACTCCAGCTGATCCTCTTATGGACCTTGAATAAAAGACAGAGAAATAAAGAGGCCGGAGGGAGTGTGGGGGTGTGGAGAGATGAAGCAGAAAGCAGAGAGACAAGAGAAACAACGCTATGAGATAAGCAACAGAAGGCTCTACACAACGGTGCATTATCATCTGCTTTGAGGCGGGATCGAGAGCAAGGGGTGCACTTGTTCGATACGGCGGCATGTGGGAGAAATCCAATCGACTGCATTAGCATTCTGCACACATGTTTATAAACTATACATGGTTGTAAGCTTGGTGCCACACCCTCGGTGCAGATGAGCTCTCTCCTAGAGAAAAATAACAAGTAGTGGTAGATTGCTCGACACCATTGTGTTTAAGCAACAATCTCTTTTCCCTGCATAAATGTAGTCATACTGTACAAGCAAACACTTAAAATAAGGCATTTGTGGCCATGCATTAGATTGCTATGGGTTGCTATTTGCTGAAGCTATGGTGTTTTTAAAAATAATAATAAATTATATATATATATAATAGAGGCTTTCACAGAAAACCCTTCCTCAGATCATAATAAGATAAAAGGTTGGCACATGCCTGCAATCGTAGTATGATTCATATCAGTTTAATTAAAGCTGAATTACCTAACTTGAAAATGGTGACTCAGCTTTAATCGTCAGGCCTACTTTGATAACCACCTCCCAAGTATTTATATGGCCATTTCTACAATGTCTTCATTTTGTATTTATTATTGGGAGCGGAGCGCTCTCAAACACTCTCCCTCTTTTGATAGAGAAGGGTCAGAGCCAATGAGCATCATAAAATCAGTAGACAAAGAAATACAATGCAAGCTATGTAATGCATCTAAAACTCAAAACACCAAGTGGCTACATGTGAAAATATGTTAAAATAAAAGCAAAAATTAAATATTGAAATAGGATTTCAACATCTAGATTTGACCATGGGACCACTCCCTAAACCTGTATGTAAAATAGAGTAAACAGAGTGCGTACCTGTGCAGAGTGAAAGCGCTGCAAAGTAATGAGGGAAGACAGGAGGAGGTGGGAGCAGCACAGCAGGGCAGAGGAATGACAGGAGGATGGAGAGACTGATGGATTGGAGGAGGAGGAGGAGAGGACTGCTTGCAACTGGTCCATCAGGCCCGTGTTGGAAAGCAGCATGGATACAGCTAAAAAGGAGTAGACACAATGACATTTTGTTCTGCCAAGGTCCTTAATGTGTGTGACCGTCAATCGCAATTCGTATGTAGAATGCAGTGTATGACTGGTACTGTATGACTGAATGGCAACATTCACAAACACACATTTGTTTTGCAGGGATGTTTGGACCTACTGTTACCACACAACTACTTATAACCTTGCAGTTACAGTACTACGCATTACATCACACACAGACATGCACGCAGACACACAATGTTTTAGGTGAGCAGTCATTTTAAAGGTAATTCACAATAATATGAAGTAAATCTTCATCTGCCTGTCAAACTGTATGACAGACACATTTTATTTTTAGGTACCGTTTCCTATACTTTTTATTTTGTGTCACTTGTGTTTCTCTGGTTTGTTTCGCTGTGCCTTTTTAAGATGCTGGAGTGATCAGCCTCATTGTTCCTTTGATGTTTTTGTGTTTGAGGTGTTTTTTGTGTTTGATAAGCCCATAAGGGCTTCTGTACCCTCCAGCACACTGATCAGCAAGAGTTCTCCAGCTCCGCTTCATTTAACTGTTTTGTGCAGACGGAATAGCAAATAGAGCGGTTCAGCCTTGTGACAATGTGTAAAAGTGGGTGAACGTCTGTGAATATCTACTGTATGGGGGATGTTATGGAGTTACAACAGAGCCACCAGAATTACAAGTGAATATGGTTTCCAGGAGTGCAGTGTTCCAGTGTTCAACGGGAGTTAACATCCATGATTACGCTTGCTGGTTAGACAAGCTAAAATGAGGTATGTGCCTTTGAACTTGTGCTTGATGCAGCCAGGATGTGTTGCATTCCATTCCAAATGCATGATAACAGTACAGTGTGTAAAGAGGATGATAAGGAAATATTGGCACTGAGAAATATTTTTATCAGTGCACTGACACATTTTTTAAATCAAATTCATTCATGCTCCTGATGAGAGAAACTGATGATATATGGTGAAAAGTGTGAGCCTTGCTGGGAAATATGAGAATGGAATTTCCTTGTACTGTTAGCCTGGTCAATGAGACACGCTCACAGTAGCCTACAGTATGAGTCACCATGTAGAAAAATATCTTGCATAGTGGAACCATAGCAATTCAAATTAGGACTATGAGGTATTATACACATTGTAAATCACAGTGAAATCTGATTTGTTATGCGCAGTGATGTAAAAGTAATTTGAATCTTTAAAGACCCAGCAATTTCCCTCACAGGAAATTTGTTACAAAACACCTCTGTCAGTGGAGAGGAATGGAAAATATTGTGGGCAGAGAGAGAGAGCAATAGTGTGGGTCTCACCTCTGTCAGAGCATGGTGCAGGAGACAGGCTCAGTGTACAGTAGAGGAAGCTGAATGCAGGCAGCAGGCTGTCTGTGTTGGTGGGTTTCAACCTCCCTGCCAGATTACTCACTGATTCACATGCACACACAAACATTTACATGCGCACATACCAAAGAGTAAAGAAAAAGTACACAAAAGTAAACAAGCATGCAAAAACAAGAATGCAAACATTTTCATTGGTTAAGGTCCACTCTTTGCATGGATTTATCTGTATACAGTATCTGACATACTTGAAGTTTCAAGAGAGAATGTGACAGTTGAAAAGAGAGATACTGTAGTTGATCTGCAGTTGATCTGCCAGACAGTTAGCCAGACAGACAGGTGTCAGACAAAGACACAAAGGTATAACTGTATTCATCTGCTCTCCCCTTTAAAATGCCAAGGACAAAGGATAAATACACAAATATTAACAGAAAAACCAAACGTCAACTCACATGAAATTTCTTTTTTTAAAAGCTACAAAAAACAGACTGAACATAAAATTCCATGCCCCAGAGATTACAATAGATGGGGCCAGATGAGGTGTGTCATAATGAGGGAGGACTGAAGACACAAATTAATGGGTGTTGCGTTTTTGCTCGTTGTGTCTCATTGATTTTTAAACAGTGCTTTCAGATCACAAAGAATTGATGGCCTGATTGGCTCCGCTGATGAGACAGAAGTTAATGATTGAGAAAGAGGCAGAGAGATGGAGGGAGGACCAGTTTTAAGTGTGTGTGTACTGATGGATGTGTTTGTGTGTGTGTACTGTACATGAGCTCACCATGATAGAGCAGCCTGAAGTGACGTCCATCTGTATCCCTGTCAGACGAGGGAGAGAAGGAGGAAGAATCGCAGGCCTGCATCACACACAGCAGCCTCAGCAACAGAGGGAGAGAGTCACTCACTACAGACACAGAAAGGAGGAGAGCAAGAGATTGAGAGAGAGCAAGAGAGAATAAGATGATTTAGATTTTACAGGCAAAATTAAGCAAGTGTGTTTGTGTGTATGTGTAAGGAGGGCAGTTTAAAGATAGATAAAAATAGTGGAAGTAGACAGAGACAGATAGATATAATTGGTGGAATACAGAGGCAATAAATAACTAAATAACTCATTGGACTATGAGAGTGGGAGAGACAGGAGCTAGTTAAAAATAGAACAGAGGAAAGCAAGAGAGATTGATAAAAGAAAGCGATTGTGTAAGAGAGAGCGGGAGGGAGGGAGAGAGGAGGAGATGGGAGCAGGTAAGAGACACGCATCCTGAATTAGCATTTCTCTCCACATCACTATTCAGTCTGAAGCCTATCAGCCCTACAAAGTCATTTTCAGCTAAACTGACATGGAGAGGATATCAGAGAAGAGCTTCCGCCAGGGAGTGCAGGACAGAATCCAAGTCTCAATAAAGACCAGCCTCTTCATCATGGTGGAGAGACCTTAGCTTTAACACAACCATGGACATATAACACCTACTAACCATAACCCTTTAAATAAGAATAGTCTGAGTGGAAAAAAGGGGAAGCAAAACTGTTTATTAGTCAGAGCCTATAAAAATTAATAAAAAATAATAAGATGCCAGATGAGGCTTTCAGGCTTTACAACATCATAAAGAAACTACAGCAAAAACAGCAAAAGATATAGGTTTATGTCCACACTTACAAATGGATACATTTTAAAATACATCCACTAAAATGATGTATAGTATAGTACCATGAAGGCTAGTTATCTCACATACAGTACCTCCTGTTCCGCCGCCTATCTTTGCTTTAGTTAAGTAAGGAAAAACTAGGTTTATACATTTTAGAGTATACATTTTATATATACATGCATTTTAGAGTAATGTTGGCACATCTGAAAACATTAACCACAGAAATCCCTGTTTTGGCATCTTCTCCACCCACTCAAACAACATGTGTCTGGTTTGGGCAGATTTAGGATGCAATTTACAAAACACACTGGCAGTGAAATAGAGTTCACCTGTCAACACCATAATGTAGAAAAGAGAAATTAATCTAATTCCTCCCATTTATGTATGCTGTGAATCATAGTTATTAATAAATTGATCTATTACACCAATACATTTAAACTGTATAATCCTCACAATGACATGCACAGGTTATTGAGGTTATTGCACTTACTCTGAAAAAGGTACTATTAGTTTCGAATAGTTCTTCAGTGAAACTGCTGCTACAAAGCTTTACAAAGGCATAATTTACTTACTGTTTCACTGTTTTTGGTGGAGGAGAGCAGAGGGAATGTCAGACAGCATTTGTTCTGTTTCATCTCACAGTGTAGGAGGCTTTGGGGTGAACTAGTGTATGTTGGCTGATGAGCATCGTTTCAGATTTCACTGTACTGTGTGTGTTCTGTATCTGTATGTGTGTGATCCTGTGTGTGTGTGTGTGTGTGTTTGGGTCCTCCCTCAGCTTGTAATGAGACTAATTTATCAAATAGCTCAGAAATATACTGATATACTGCCTCTCACATCACCAAAACATACCCGGGAGAGTCTCAGCAATATTCACCTGCAAGTACACGCTCCCTCTCTCAACCTAACACACTCTCACAACCTGCACTTTAATGAGACATAATGAAGCGTTAAACCAAGCCAATTGGCAGTAATCCTGATTCATGACAGCCACTTCTGATGATATTTTGTATTGCTGCAGCAGTAAATTACACCTAACTGGAAAAGTATGTGCCCTGGGGACGCACAAGGTTTCAGACGTTGCCGCGAGCAACTACAAGCACTTCCTCATGCTGTAGCAAGCACAGGGGCAGGCAGCCATTAGCCAGCATTAGCTGTACGGAACTGCTTTAGCATGAGACAGAACTAACACGCAGCAGAGAGGTTTGACAGTATGTACTGTAGGTAATGTCTAACATCTAATGCGCCCCCTCCCCTTAATCATTCATTAGTTTGTATGACATCTTACTACCTTAAACTACTGCACACCGGTATAAAAATGTCAGTGCCACTGCTATAGTATTTTTCAGTGATTGAAGTTATACTTTCCAAGAAGCATGTCACATGCCATAATGGCAGTGATGTTTTATGTCAAAGCAGTGGTTGGTCTACCAGAGAAAAGTAGATATTATTAGTGCCCACATGTGCCTGTGTGTTTTCCATACATTGCATGTGAGCAGTCACAACACATTTACTCTACAGTAGGTGCCGCAAAAATGGCCTAAACTGGAATGTGAACGCTTTATACTTTAAGCAGTTTCAGGCATTGTAAGTGACCCACATGTATGAGTGAAGAGGCGCTTGTATGTCTTTCATTGATGCTAATGAATGCAAATCTAATCTGTGTGTAGATTCATGCTGAGTCCTCTCCGTGTAAATTCAGACAACATAGAGCAGTCTTCCTCTGTCTAAACTGTCAATCGTGCATGCAATGGTAGAGTGCGTCTCTCACCCCTTGTGTTGTGTCCCTGGCCGTTCTCCACGCTGAGTCTCTGCAGGGCCTGCAGCACGGCTGGTCTGAGCAGGACACACAGGTCAGCCTCACACCCCCGGCCGCCATGCAGGAAGGCCTCCAGCACCCCCTGGGCCTGCTCTGCCAGGGGAGCCTCCCGAGTACACACCATGTCCTGTGGACGGAAAGGCAGAGACAGACATGCAGGCAGGCAGGCAAGCAGACACGCAGACAGACAGACAGACAGCCTTCATGCCGGCAGGCAGACACTTCTACTAAACAATTCATCTGCTAGGTGGAGCAACATTGTAATTTGTAGGCAGTCTGCTAGCGGCCCAGTCTATATTTGAGAGCGTCCCGTCTTACCAGCAGGGTCAGTGCGACAGCTGGATGTTTCTCTATCAGACGCACAAGGTCCTTGGTTTCTTGGACGGGCTCCGGGCTCCGCTCCTTATCTCCCGGTTTCTCACCTTCCTTGTCCTTCTGCTGTAATCACACTGTTGGCTTTATGCTTGTGTTGAAATACTGGCCAGCTATACACATTACTGACACGATGAGTTATATCTGAAGAATAGATAGAAAACTTTATTATCTTGGTAAAGTAGCATGAGATGAGACACTTTGGATTTGTCAATTAAAGTGCCTCTGGTCTACTGGGTATTCAGTTGCAGCAAAACAACTGGTACACAGAAAGTGATGTGATTTATTTATCAATAACTTGGGTACTAGTGGCAGACATTGATCTCTGCCTCAATGTCATGGACGAAGCTACGAGATTTCTGCAAGTACAGCAAAAATCTAATAAAAAGGTTTGACGTTCTGAAGAAGAATGACAGCTGTTAAAAAAACCTCTATGCAGCTATGAAGCAATTTTAGCAAAGTGGACAACATGTTCACCCTTGTCAGTCCTGTGTGCCCGGCCAGCCAGGTCAGCCACAACTCCAGCACCACCGAGCCGAATCTCTCCACCAGCGCCGGGTAACGATAGATGAAGTAGAGCAGCAGAGGATTGTGGGAGATAATAGATGAGAAGCTTTGGCAGGAGGACAGGGCCTTACTGACACTGTTCAAAGAAGCCTGGGGCAGGTTGATAGAAATTAATAAAAGAGTCTGAATTGACAGATACTGTGGTCCAACTTTAATGTTGGAAGATAATGCTCTCCTTTGGACAGTCCTCATTACATCAGTGTAAATTCCACATTCACCAGCACCCTTACCATTGTTTTTTAGTCTATATATTTTAATTATCTGCACAGAAAATACACTTTTAATGTTTAATTTTACATTTGATATATTTTTACATATTTATATATTTTATATATTAAGTATACATATTAAAAAAACAATTTGACTCAATAGTACAGCAAATGATGCTGTACAATGAAGCTGTGTACTGCGTTTCAATGAAGTTACCGAGTCGAGGCTGGGGCTCTTCTCCTGTGTGACAGCTAGCAGATAGAGGGCAGACTTGAGCACAGAGCAAGGCATGGGACCATCGCCCTGCTGCTGAGCAGAACACAACAACCACACCACAACAGAGAACACTGTCTGGTCTTGGAGGAGCCTGGACGAGGGACACAGACAGAGAGGGAGAAAGAGAGAGAGAGACAGACAGACAGACAGACAGACAGAGAGAGAGAGAGAGAGAGAGAGAGCTGAGTAATGCTGATAGGTGATATACTTTATAGTAACGTACGTGTGTGCGTGTTTGTGTGTGTGCGTGCGTGTCTGTTTAGTATATTTTGATTCAAAGAATCTAAATATTGCAGCGCGGCTGATGTTATCTGGTTCTGTAAAGCACACAAAGTAACTGTGTTTTGAAAAGTGCTATACAAATAACGTTTATTATGATTTTAATAAACATACACACACACCAACACATTTAGACAAGTGTGTGGTGGCCCATACATGCATGCAAACCTTGCCAGAAAGGCCACAAGAAGCTCTGGCAGTGTTTGCTCATGTGGCACTGTGTCCCCTTCAGTCACAGAGGGACTTTACATTACAAACACACACAAACAGTCATCGTACAGTACATCCGCACACCCCCTCCCAGGCTATGTAAATCTCCCATTCACCCTGCTGAGACCACACACAGGGAGACAGGAGGAGGCTTTCATTCTCTTCCAGTGGGGACAAACAGAACTCTCGGTCCACAGAAGGACAGATTAGGCTTTCCAAAGACACAGCCCGCCTCCTCTGCTGTCATGAAATATGTATTTTCCAGCAGATCCTGTAGACTGAGGCAGTGCCACTGGAGCTGGGAAAGAGCTGGGCTGACACGTTTGTTAAACCAGCATGCTGGTTTGTTAAACCAGCATGATTACAGGCTGAACTGGAGCTTCTCAACATGGAGGACCGCAATGTGTTTTTGAGGACGGCTCATTATCGATGCCCTGATTCTAAATCCCCGGGATTCAGGGATTTAGTGAGTTGCTCAAGCACACTCACTGTCATTTACCAACTGACAGTTGGAAATTGTCTATACATGTATGCATGTATTATCCAACATGCATGTTTTGGTGGGATGTCTGAGCAGGTTTTATACCATCCGCATTTTCTTGAACTCCCCACTATTTTGCTCATGCTGCCAACATACTGTACAGTATGTCACAATTGTATTCTACAGTAGCTAGGTGGAGAAAGCCAGCACTTTGCATTACCTAATAACTAATGGAATAACTAATGAATCTGCCTTTAAATTACTTGAACGGCAGTTTTTCAGTATTAGCAAAAGGCTTAATACAATTAAAACATTCATTAACACTGCATAATGAACATGCCTTCTATTCCTTTAAATGTATGTAGAAAAGAGTCAGCATTTACAGTAATATCACCAACCAACTAATTTTGGTTAGCATGCACACATGATTCCACCTCTGGCCTGCCTACAGCAGTAATCATTCTGTCTCACCGTTATTAATCTATTTGAAAAATACACTCTTAATAAATAAGCTAGAAATCCAAGATTCAGACAGGTTGGTAAAATATGAGGTGTATAAAGGGACATACCTATCATTTGTATGGACAGGTGTCTGTGTGTGTGTCCTGTCACCTGTCTCCATGCTGCAGGGCTAGATGCAGCATTATGACCAGGCAGTACTGAGTGGCCCGATGTCCTGCACAGTCACCCAGCTGGGGCCCCGGGGCCTCGCACAGCAGCGAGGGCCATTCCGACACGCGGCAACTCAGATAGGGCAGGCAGCACTGGAGAAGGGCCCCCACCTCCTCGCAATCTGGGTCATGCATTGGAAAAGAGAAGAGAGACTCGGTACCATTGTATGTACCCTCACATATATACCGGTAATACATATCGGTATATAGTATGGATGTTTACATTTATAAGCCAACACTCATCAATGCTGACAACGTTGATGAGTCAATGGCTGTTCAGACACCAAGGGGCAATCTGGCAGACATTATTTTATGTAATACGGAATGGATAACCTTTTCTAACCTTATAGTTGAACTCCATCATCCCTAGCCTCACACCTAAACATAACAATTCTGTCTAAAAATACATCTACCCTGCTGGGAATTAAGGCAGAATTCAGAGCAGCAGCACCAGTGGAGTCAGTAAAGATAGTGTATAGAGGACAATAAAAAGAGCAGATGGAAGCATTCAGCAGCTTTGTGACCACATCCAATGCACAGTTTTGTGGTTTATAAAGAATGACCCTAAGGATATGTATATCAAAACATAAACTGTGTGATTTCTGTTGATAGAATTTTCATATAATTTGTATATTCTATTTTATCATTATTCTTTTTAATATATATTCTTTATCCCATTCTTTAAAATTGTATGATAGAATCTAAGATAAAGAAAAAACACACATAAATGAGCCTCTGGAGAAGGATAGGGATTCACAGAGGGAGAGATCAAGAGAGCAAGAGAGAAAAATAGAGAGAGAAGATAGAGATAAAAGAAAAAAGAGAAAAGTGAGGGAGAGAGAGGCAAGACATAATGAAAGATCTAGAGAAATTAAGGAAAGATACAGTAGAAGGATGCTGGAGGGTGGATCGCAGCACACAGAGAGAGAAAATGCCAAACGAATGGTTGGAATGAAAGTCAATGGGTACAAATAAATGGGAACGAGAGAGAGAGAGAGAGAGAGAGAGAGAGAGAAAATGGGTAGTGTGGAGAGGTACACATTAGGGAAATATGTGTCGCACAGAAAGGGCAGCAGGCCAGGCTGAGTCGCAACATTACCCAACCTAGCAGGTCTGTATGAGGCAGGTGTGAGAGGAAAGTCTGGATAGAGTGAAAAAGAGTGTGAGAGTTAGAACATGTGTAGTGGGGAGTATCACTGCGACAATGAAGGTAACTGTAACATACGTGTATGGCAATTTATGAAAACCCAAAAAACACAATGAGGTCTGTGCATGCATCAAACTTTTGCTAATCGTTTACTAAACTGAATTCAGTTCCGGAAACACAAAGGAACGGCCACACAGAGATGAAACCCAAAAATAAGAGAGAAGACACAAATATATATTGTCTTGTAATGTAAGGGAGGGACAGAAAGATGTTGTGATAGTGAAGAGAGAAGGAGGGCAAGAGGTGAGGCAGAAGTATAGAGACAGGGGGATTGTGATAGGAAGGACGAAAGCCTCAGTCCACAAAGGAAAAAAGGAAGGAAGGAAGGAAGGAAGGAAAGATAGATAGATAGATAGATAGATAGATAGATAGATAGATAGATAGATAGATAGATAGATAGATAGATAGATAG
>JAODUG010003399.1:0-11302 GCA_027564795.1 Aphredoderus sayanus
CGGTAAAGCGATTGCAATACCGCTCCCGCTGCTCCGATTCTCCGACCAATCTCCCGCTCCAATGTACCCTCACTCGCAAACAAAACCCTGAGGTAGTGGAACTCCTTCACTTGGGGTAAGGACTCATTCCCTACCTGGAGTAGGGAATCGGTTTCCTGCTGAGAACCATGGCCTCAGATTTAGAGTTGCTAATCCTCATCCCAGCCGCTTCACACACGGATGCGAACCGATCCAGTGAGTGCTGCAGGTCACGGACTGATGATGCCATCAGGACCACATCATCTGCAAAAGCAGTGAAGTGATCCCCAGGCCACCAAACCGCCCAACCCCATTAAATACAAAGTTTTACCCCTGATGTACCCATGCTGACCCATCTTGACAGATCCATCCCCATCCTGACGGGATGTTCTTAAAAATTGAAGCATTTATTTTTCAAAAGGGTCACCAGCTCTGACCCTTCTGCTCGGTGCTATGAAAAAGTACCTTCTCTGGGACTGATACGCTTGTTTGTTACAGTTCTGAGACTAGAGCTATCAATTCTAAGCAGCCCTGGATTCTGTGCTTTATTAATTACCATGGAACAAAAGTACTGTAGCTCTCTTAGTTTAGGCCAACAAGATGAAATACTATTTTGAAAGATGGACTGTATTGACAAATGAATGGATGGATTCATTTCTTGTACAAAATCTGATAGCTGCTATTAGCTAGTGATGGGGACACACTCTGCCAACGTTCCTCCAGAGACACTTTCAAACACAGTATATTCTGGCAATCCTTAGAGCTTAGGCACACGCGCATGCAAACTCTTATTGCAGTTCTCCTCCTCCCAAGTGGCCCAACTGAGTGGGCCACTCCTCCCAAGTGGCCCACTCAGTCAGCCATGATTCAGAGGTCTAATTAAGTTGCTAACCAGGAATTTCACTCCTCATCCTCTCCACTCTAGAAGAAGTGGATCTGAAAGAGCAAACAGGTCTGCACTACAGTAGGATGTTTGGTGAAAATCAAACACTAAAATCAAAATGCAACATCAGCACCTACTACGGACTGAACACAAGTTATTGAATTTCTGTTTCTGATTTGCTCAACTTGATATATGGCAGTCATTTGTTATATTTTGTATGGCAAGTGACATGACTTTGTACTTGACCATGCACACAATACACAATAGTCTATGTTCCGTCTGTTTACGGTGCTGTTCATGAGGTTTAATAGGCACAGAAAAAAATACATAAAGAAAGAAAAAAATACACACAGCACTGACACTAAAGACAACTACACAATCAGGTGGCACAAGAAGATTGCATTTTAAACCCGAGGATTAAAGACATACCTTCAAACATAACACTGAAGTGCAAGGGACATCACATTTGTTCAGAAATTAGATAAAAGCTTTCTTGACTAGGGGTTCTGTGTGAAGGGGCGCGCTTGAAAGGTTTGTATTTCCAGGGGGATTTATCGCTCATCACCAGACTTACAGCAAGACTGACAGAGATGGATAGACAGATAAACAGTCTACTAGAGGGCAGGATGTGATGATATAGTGAAGGGTGTGAGAGTTATGGGTATAAAGGAACAAGTCCCCCTGAAAGAGTTGTAACTCGCGCTCTCACTCACACACACATACGCTTGTGTGTGTGTATGTATATATATATATGTGTGTGTGTATATATATATATGTATATATGTGTGTGTGTGTGTGTATATATATGTGTGTGTGTGTGTGTGTGTGTGTGTATATATATATATATGTATATGTGTGTATATATGTGTGTGTGTGTATATATATATATATATATATATATATATATGTATGTATGTATGTGTATGTGTATGTGTGTGTGTGTGTGTGTATATATACATACATACATACATACATACATACAATAGTTGTCATGTATAATTCTGTACATAGTTTTAGTACTGACCCAGCTGATATTTTTAAAGATGTATTTTGTGGTTTAAAATTCTGGAAGTTAAAACACACTTTTCCCCTCTTCTTTAGTTTGCTGTCATGGGTGAACCGCAGCAGGTGAGTGCCCTGCCTCCCCCACCAATGCAGTACATAAAGGAATACACAGACGACAACATCCGCAAAGGTCTGGCACCCAAGCCACCCCCGCCCATCAGAGACAACTATATGATGTTTGGAAACCAGTTCCAGTGTGACGACCTTATCATTCGACCTCTGGAGAGCCAGGGTATTGAGAGGCTCCATCCTATGCAGTTTGATCACAAACGGGAGCTGAAGAAGCTGAACATGTCCATCCTGGTTAACTTCCTGGACTTGCTTGACATTTTGATCAAGAGTCCTGGCAGCATAAAGCGTGAAGAGAAGCTGGAAGACCTAAAGCTGCTTTTTGTCCATATGCATCATTTAATAAACGAGTATAGGCCACACCAAGCCAGGGAAACCTTAAGAGTGATGATGGAGGTACAGAAAAGGCAGAGGCTTGAGACAGCCGAGAGGTTTCAAAAGCATCTGGACAGAGTGGTGGAGATGATCCATGGTTGCCTGGCCTCTCTGCCTGATGACCTACCCCAGATGGAGAGTACAAATGGAGTTGGGGATGGAGCTAGGACTGGGTCTGCTACAACCAGCATTGGAGGCTGCTCTGGACTAACCCCAAGACTGAAGGCAGAACCAATGGATGTAGAGGAGCCTGGAGCTAGCTGTATGGCAGCAGGCCAGCAAGAGAAAAGCATGGCTTCCGCAAAGAGGGACAAAATGTGGGACAAAGATGCTGCTATGTGCAGTATCATTGATGAAATAGCCTAAATTTTATGTAGCTATCATAGGAAATACATTTTTTCTTTTTTCTTCTAAAAAAAAAAAAAAAAATCTTACCTGGTTAATTCCACAGATTCAGTTATTTGCAAGAGGGGTTCCACATTTAATTGTGTGTTTTTTATTTTTTTTATACAGTGTGGTGGTTGTAGGTGGGTGCAGTCAATAAATATCCTTATACGTCGGTGCTTGCTTACCATGCATACTATTTCATATAATTCTATGTAGCATGCATGCAGAACATACTGTATGGTTTCCTCTAAAATATATTTTGGTTTTGAATAAATGTGTTAGCTATTTGATTTTTCTGCTGTAAAACATTGGTACAACTAACTGTAAAGACTGTTTCACTTAGCATACAATAATAAAATATCTTTTGGCAAAAGTCACTTTGCTAAAAATTAAGTATTATGTAAATATAGTCATTAGCTGACAATGGCTATAGTGTAATTTTTTTTAATTGTCACACATTGCTACATCACTATGATTGGTTCACACAACAATTCATTAAATAAAATCAAGTTGTCTGTGCATTCAAGGAATTGCTTTACAATATAACCCATTGTTAGATATTGATTTAAACAGACATAAGATGTGATGTTGCATATAGCTGACCCTTGTGAAAACGCTTCACCACCGTGTAATATTACACGTTAACAACGTTAGACATAAGCAATGCGTTTCAACGTGTTGTTATCCTATATACAGTCATAATTCTGTTTATATTTTACTGACCGTTCCACTTCCTGCAAGGTTCATCATATAAAAAATGAAAATAACAATAATTGTTTCTCTGTACATTCAATGAAGACAAAAGACTACCAATAGTATACCTGCTTGCAATATTATAAGTTTAAATAGTTATACAAATACAGAACTTATATTCGTAAATTATATTGTTATGAAACTGTTTCACAACAGGGTGGGACGCCTATACTCTCATCCAATTAGATTGCCTGCTGCTGCATCACATGGTCTTTATTTATGTAATATACATGTTACACAGTTACATAGCATTGTATCTTTTGGTAGGACATATCGTTGGGGTTAAAAGCAGACACGGAACATTTACACAATGTTTCAGAAATTGTAGAGGGTTCTACTTATTTAGGTAATATTCTGAACAGATGCGTTCGGCGATAGAGGTATGAGCGACCACAGCAATCAGGAGTAGGGAAAACGGGAAAACGTTATGTGATCCATGCTGAAGAAGACCAAGTTTATAAAAGACCACGGATAACGTCGATCGGTCATAAGAAAAAGCAAACCAGCTTTTTTGTATTTTTGTCTGCTGAGCAGACAGGGAACGCGTGCATTTGGTGTGTGTGCGTTACTGTAGCCATACGTTCACTCCAAAAATGTCGACTATCTCGAAAATCCTTTCTGTCCATGGACATTTGATTTGAGAACTCTGCAATAGCTTCCATTCCTTTGTGACAAATCGCTAGGTGACATAACCTGCTAACATGAATTTGCTGGAGTGTCCTATCTGCCTCTTCTTGATGTGTGAGCCGACAACCATGTCCTGCGGTCACTCTTTTTGCCGTAGGTGCGTCGGGGGATACCTCCCTCCCAAATGTCCATCATGCAAGGAACGGTTGAAACAGAGAGATGTGAAAAATATTGGGATCAACGTCTTGCTTAACAGTGTCATTGAAAAGTGCTACACAGAGGAGACCAGGATGAAGTGCATAATCCAGGAGAAGCTCAAATCCAACCAATTCGTAGAAGCTTTGCACATTGCAAATGAAGGGTTACAATTAGGTAAGGAACTGTAAAATCTAATATTGTAGAACACTACTGTAAACACGGAAATCAACAAGCTGTTACCGCAGTGCAATCATTTAGTTTGGAGTCCATAGCCAGCTGGGTTGGTGCCAAAGTGCGTTGCACAACTTGCACACTTGGAAAATGCGCTCCCTTCTCTTTATCTAAATATCGATGTGTGATATGTGGGTCAATGTATGTTATTACACTGGCCTTAAATGTACTTACCAATTTACTGTATACGGATGCAGCGTTACCACTGTTCATATACAGTAGGCTACTGCAGAGCATTGATTGTCCATATAGCCCCACCATTACATACCATGCCTGAGACGTCCATTATACATAGTTAGAATTATGCACAGACTGAAGAGGTTATGTCATATGGTCTTAACTATGTCTGAGAAGTTGACCTTATATTTGCCATGCAACAGTAATGGAATAAGAGACTCCTGCCCAAGATTAAAACATGTTTATGGAGTCAGTGCAGTGTCTGGGGACTGGGGCATTGCATGTTTTACTATCAAGCAACTTTCAGTAATACATAAATAATGCTTTTTATTTAGCATTATTTATGTATCTCTACATTTTGCTTTACACTCTTCTAATGGTTTAGAGCATTAAAAGGCTTGGCGCCTTCTGTGTTGCACATATGTAAAACATTATTTGGTAGATAAAATGTGGTTTACCTTCCTTCTTGTAGAAATGTGGAAACACCTGGCAGGACAGTTCTGCTTGTCTACATCCTGTTGAAATATGTAACCTAACACAAAATTGTCTTTAATGGGATCTTTGATAAGTGTCACTCAATCCAGGAAGTCAGTTTCTTGAAACTTCTAAAGTGACTGTACAGCATACAAAATGTCTATTTTCTTATCTCCCTTGTGTAGAGACTGGGTGAATATGTGGGAGGACAGTGTCAGTGTTTTTGTAACTTCCCTTGACTGTATTTTCCTTTTCCTTCATAGTGCCAGATGATATGAGTTTTGCGCTGTATCGAGCTGAGGCTAATGTAGGACTTACTAATTTCTCTGATGCTCTCACTGACCTAGACCACCTCTGTTTCCTTCGACCCAACTGGACTGAGGTAAGAGGCAAGAGTGGATATTGCATAAGAACGTTCCATTTGGTTGTATTCCACTCCAACGTGGCTAACGCAGCAAGTTGATCCATTTGCACCCCCCCCTCCACACACACACCACACCCCTATGTCAGCTGTTGCATGTTACATCATTTGCAGTTATACAAACCCTGACTTATGTCACAGCAGTCATTCCTTGCTAGTGTTTGACTAACTGTTTCTGTGGCAGCACACATATAATTCAATTGTAGTGTGCTTTTTACACTTTATGACTACTTTATATGAAATTGTTCCTTGTTTGGGGTTGTGTAAGACATTCTCATTTATATATTGTATTGCTACAGTACATGTTGCAGGGAGAGCTGTTTGATGGCCTATACTCTGTTGTTCAGGGCGTCTATCGTAAAGGGAATGTGCTACTGGAGCTAGGCAGACAGACTGAAGCCCTGATCCAGTTTCAGCACTGCCTCAAACTGCAGCCTGACTTTGTCCCTGCCAAGAGCCAGATGAAAAAGGTTGGGGAGTCATTCACCTCAGTGAATAGAGCTTTATTTATTTATTATAAAGAGGAAGGGATTTTCATAGGGACTTTCCATGTCAGTATATGTTTTGTAAATCGTATCTTTTTTTGCTCAACACTATTAGGCTTTCAGTTTATGAGCTCTGCATTCACAAGTGACTACTACCATAAATTGAGCATAGAAAAGTATTACCAAGGTAATACATTATAAATAGGTTGTGCCCCTCAATAGTAGTAGTAGTAAAGTAGTACTATTTGGAAAATGGAATGGAATATATAAGATAATTTACTATTGGCTTATAATATCATACTGAAAAAGATGAATTGGGTTATGTCCTTTTACTTTGCTTTGAAAATTACAGTAATTAATATCATGTGTCTGGGTGTATTTTCAGATTTTGGAGGCGGCCGGTGTGACTGTGCCAGAGGAGGGGGCCCGAATCCTGCAGTTGGTGTCAGAGTATCTGAAAGAACCCTGTCCCATCACTAGTCTTACTGCCTCCCAGGGGCCCCTGCATGCCAACGGGGGCGAGGGGGACGAGGATGAAAAGAGAGAGCCATATCAGGTAGGCTGTTGAAAATGTCAACTTGTCCTCAGACACAGTCGGGAATGAGTGAGGGGGACCCAGGGCATGAACAACGTTCTCATGTAGGGGGGCACACTGTATGAGAGTATACTGTGATACACATCACGTGTAGACTGTCTGGTAATGTGTCAGCACCAGGTCAAGTGCTGGTGTGCCGAAACAGCCTGGCGAATGAAGGCATTTCAATGCTGCTCCTGACTCTGGTTCTGAATGTACCAGGGCTCCAGGGGGACGTATGGCACCAGCACAGAGTGTTGCCTCAGCCTGTGCCAAGCTGTCTCCTTCTTGCCCACCGTCGAGGAGGATGAGGAGATGATGATGAGGAAAGAGGAGGGCAAAGGTGTGTTTGTGTGTGTGTACAAATACACAGTGCATGCTCAATAGAGCATTCACATAGAGCACAGTGAATGCTCAATAGACCAATACAGCTCAGGGTTTCTTATAGCTGATATTACACTTTTATACCTGGCAAAGTTGATTTAACCCTCCTGTTGTCCTCCGGGTCAAACTGACCCAACGCACTAGCTCTTTGTGGCAGATAGAAGGCGCCAAACGTAATTCTAAAGCTTACACAGACATATGATGTGCACTGCTGGCACAACAATGTACCGTAGAGTATTTTATACCCAAGGACAACAGGAGGGTTAAAATGCACGAAAAAACAAACTATTACATAAAGGAATAAATAAATAAATACACACAGCACTGACACTAAAGAGAACGACACAATCATATGGCACCATCTTCTGGCGTTATAAGATAGAGAGTTTGAAACAGGAGGGCGACAGCAGGGTTAAAAAAAATGGGCCGGCAATAAAAATCTTAGTAAGTATACTATTAGAATATTAGCATTTTAATTTCAGTTTTAATTTTTAATTTCTGTTCACATGCTGCATGAATATCAATGTATGTGAATGCATGTGCATGCATACACTTGTCAAACAATAGGAAATCCATGCTGGGGGAATTTATTACATGTATACACTTGGACATAATGGGATATTTTATTCTATTTATTAAGTTGCATAATGATACTCACATACTTGGACACTTTCCTGGACCATAACCCTTTAACCCTTGTAATGTCCTCTGCGTCAAAATGACCCAAATCACTAGCTCTTTGGTGCAGATAGAAGGCGCTAAACCTAATTCTACAGCTTACACACACATATGATGTGCACTGCTGGCACAACCAGTTGTGTGTTTGAAACCCGCAGACAACATGAGGGTTAGGCATGAAAAAAGAACACAAATACGTAAGGAAATATTGATTAAAAAATAAATACACAAAGCAATGCCAATTCAAAAACACACAAAATCATACACAATCAGATGGCACCACCGAGTGGCCAAATACTATATTTTTAAGGACATCACGAGGGTTAAGGGCCACATGACTCACGCCAGACTTCTGTTCGCTGGTTTACCTTCTGTACCATACACCATACAGCCATAATGTGCTTGCAGAGAAACGTCTCCGATATTAATCTTGATATTAATATTATTGGATGTATTTTAGACAGATCAGTGTGTGGGAGTAAATGGTGTCCTCTCATACAAAATCCACTCATCAACTTGTTCACCTCTCCTATTCTTTATATTGTAAATTCACATAGCTGTTATAAAGTTATAAAGTTTCCAGGTTACTCTGTCATAGTTATCTTGCTGTAACGCGGGGAAGGGAGGTGGTCTGGACGTAATGATTTTGTGTCATAGTGTAAGGAGTCTTACCTTGAGAGTGTCTGAAACTAAGGACATATTTTTATTTATTTTAGCAAGTCAGCGCTCATCCACAAACTCTGTTAGTGAGTGAACTGAGAACTACAAATATTTGGGTACTATGTTCAATAGGATGTGCTTTCAAGCTAATGCAGAGAATATTTCTAAGAAGGTACAATGATATCTTTACTTCCAGAAAACAATTGCCCCGAAATGTATAACTGAACTCAACTCGGTGTTGTCTTTTTGTATTGTGGCATAATAACATTTTACTTGACAATCAGATCCTAGTCATGTCAGTGAACAGTTAGGTTAGGTAGGTTCAACTGTGCTTATAATTGCTATAGAATGTGTTTTTGAGGTGCAGAAGCACTGAAAAAAATTATAGAGTGCAAGCATGTGCTCTGTGGTCATTAGGAAAAGCTGCCCACAGCCTTTCATGTGTCATTGCCCTACAGTTTGGACAGACTATACTTGACAATGTAAAGTATGCCTACTTAACACAATCGAAAATACATGTATATTGGAATCACTTGAATTGTTGTATTTAATGAATTGTTTGTATTGACAAACACACAACAAGTATTGTTTGCAGGGGCACTAGGGACCTACTGTACACCGTCATTGTTAAAGTGGCTGTATGTGTGTGATTTTGTGCGGTTCTATTTTTTTCCTCTGATATATGGATAACTGGTTTGTCCACCTCTCACATAATTTATGTACAAGCACATGTATATCCTGTATGTCTTTGTACAGTATGTTCATGTGTGTGTATGTTTGCATATTTGCATGTTTCAAGTGGCCATACTTTGCTGTCAGCAGATGAATGCAGATGTATTCAAGATATGCATCACGTTTATGGTGATAATGCCTCGCACTGGGAGGGCTTTCATCTGCACATTTCATGTTTCACTTACTGTCTCTCTCTATCTCTCTCTCTCCCTCTCTCTCTCTCTCTGACATACTATTTTGGTGCACCATTACAGACTTGTCAATCTCGTTATCTCCTAAAATGAAGAGGCACAAGAGGCAGCTAACTACTGTACCTCTTTTACTGCTTTAAGCTATTTCCTTTAACTATAGTAAAAGTCAGATTTGTCAATCACTTTAGCAGTAGCATATACTGTACACATTAATGACACATAGTTGGCTAAACAATAATTAGCCAGCATATCTTTGTTTAATAATACTCTAACATTTTAACATTTTGTCTAATAATACTCTTATTTATCTTATCTTCATTTTCGCATCCTTCCCTCTCTTCATAATTCCATCCTTCATTTTTACCGTCCCTCCATCTATAAGTGTACTGTATTCAGATCTCATTTACAGCTTGAGGGTGTTTTTTGATGTGCACATAATACATTCTAAACACTATTAAAAAAAAGCCATAATTGGGTTACAGTGACATTTTGAACCGTGTGTAATGCCACATCATATTTGAGCTTGGTTCATAAAACCAACTCCAGTCACAGTAGCTAATACTGTACAGCTTGCTGTCTGTCAGTACCTCTACATGGTATGAGACTGAGTAGTGACCTCGCGATACAATAGATATCACGATACATGTGTCACGATACGTATCAAAATTAAGGCACCACCTACAAGAAAGTGTATCAATGTCAAGCCAAAGATCTACTGTACAGCATGAGCTACTGTACTGTTGTGCTTCTACTATTTAGGTTCTCTTATTTATTTATTTTTACCAGAAATGTTTCACTACCTTGATAACCTGCCAAAACATAGAATAACTATATTAACAGAAAGAAACAAAGAAACAGATGTACAATCCTAAGAATTCTGCTTTACATTCATCTGCTATTTGAAGCCTACTGTATATGTAATTTTATGTGATGCAACAGAAGTGATGAAAAGCCATTTTTACACCCTTAATGACTTCAGTGGTAGTTAATGAACATAGAGAATTCCATATACAGTACTGTGAGGTAAACAAAAAGGGGAAACTATGGCTGGTTGTCATCTATAAGGCTAGCCTTCTTTAAACAGTGGATGCTTAGTAGGTGGTGTAGCTAACCCACCCATGCTGTGACATACTTAGAAAAGGATGTTAAAAACTAGATTTCAACCTCAGTTTGACCTCAGAGTGCTCTCCTCTGGGCTTGCCTCTTTTTCCCCTCATTCATTGTATTGTTTTGTTATTTATGTCCGTTCTCCCTCTTTCTCTTTATGTCTTATCAAATGGCTCTCTCTGCTTCTCCCGCTCTCTCTTCTCTCTCCAGTCTTAGGACCCGTCACCAAAAAAGGTCTCTCTCATCTCTCACGTTCTCCCCTTTGTTTCTCTGTGGTTGCAGAGTCTTGCATTATTTCTAATGCAAGAAGCAGCCATTTTTTGCAGCTCCCTTCTACCAAGCCAAAGAATAGAGGGGTACTTTTATCTACTTTATGCATTAATATGCATTTGTAATCAATAGACAATCTATAATTATTAGAGCTGGGCACGTTAACACGTTATTATCGCGCTAACACAATAACGAATTAACGCCGACAATTATTTTATCGCGCGTTAACGCACTTCCTATTTTTTTTAAAGTCTGTTGCTCACTGGCTCTGAACAGCGACGGATTGACCGTCAAAAAGTTCGGGAGATATCCTGAACGGCCGGTCAATTTAAGACCAAAACGGCGGGTGGTAAAATTATTTTTAGGTTTCAGTTTACATTTCAGTCTCTCTTTTACACTGCCAAGGTAATCTTTAATATTATATTCAATCCGTTCTTAGTTGTATGATAGGGGATGGTTTTAACAATTTTTAAAGAAGTGTTACAACCCACCCCACCCCTGTCAGCCATTGTTTAGCTAGATGTATTAGTACTGTGGTTTGAT
>JAODUG010003400.1:0-11302 GCA_027564795.1 Aphredoderus sayanus
ACACACACACACACACACACACACACACACACACACACACACACACACACACACACACACACACACACACACTCCTGTTAGACACTGCAATGTCTGAAGTAACTGTAGGAGCGCTTAGTGTGTGATTTCTTTTATTGTAGTTTATTACTGGTTAAAGAGTTAACCTTGGACAAGGGATACATTGGACTGTACGTGTTATGATATTAGTTTTAGAAGGAATCCTGCATCTCTACTTAATGTGTAGAACGTTTTCACCATCATGTGGGAAATATGGGAAATTATTTCATCTCCACTTTAGCATTTTTCTGTTGCGTTTTATGACTCATTATTATTATCATTTACTCTTGCCACTTTACAGTTGCAGTTACATTTTAGTATGAGCAAATAAATATTGAGGAATTTACCTGAAGTTGAGGTGACATTTGGCAATGAGAGGATAGATCAAACTGTCCACTATTGGCACTAGAACCAGAATCAAAATGGGGTTGACAGTCTGGTAGATGGGAAAAGGAGAGGTACCCATTTGTTTTCTGCATATTACAAGTGTGTAGAATGTACTGGTTCACTGGAGTTTGAGGTGAACAAGGGTCAAAATATCCTTACCTGCATTTGATCTGGTTGGATGACCATTAAACCCTGTTTGAAAGAAAAGAAATACAGTTGATAGTATTTAGGAGTTAGGCAATGCTTCCTGGCTTTATGTTGGCATTTGGTAGAAAAAATAAAATGTGAGCTTTACACAAAAGCAAGATTTGGCACACCACTGTAGCTATATTATTTATATATTTAAAAGAAATACTGGTATACAGTAAAATCACAACAAAAACGATCAATAAATATAGTTTAATGTTACATAATTTGTCAAAAAACACGTGTATTATTGTCCAACATTAAAAACACTCACAAAGTCACCGTCCATGGTGGTAGCTTGCAGTGTCCAGCGAGAGCCCTGTGGAGAGAACACACACACCTGTATCAGCATGCGATAGCTAAGGTCTTCTCAACATTTAGCATTAGAGGGCATTTTGGACCTTGTCTGCCAATGAGGCAGTGTTTCATTTAGTATTCTATTATTATGGTTATATTAGGTTACCATGGACACCTGCTGTAAGTAAATCAGGTTGGGGTAGTGTAGTGGTCTGAGTGTTTGACTAAAATGCGGCTGTTCATGGGTTTGAGCTTCCATAGCTCTTGTAATCACTGAGCATCATGCCTACCACCTACCTGCTCCATGTAATTGTACTCACTGCCACTTTGGATATAAGCGCTAAACTGCTAAATGAATGCCTAATTGTAAATCAACCAACTTATCAACAGCAATCATGAGGTGATCATATTCTATGTAGTTCTATATCCTTTGAGATTTTAAAGATTATATATTGAACTAGGTCACTTTTGAGTGTATTGTAAGGTAATTATAGTTTAAGCATTTTGTATGTGTTGGGTCATTTCAGAGAAACATAATATCCTATTCACTGAAGTGTAAGGAAGCGGATGGTCATGTGTCCGGTTACCTGCTGGTCAAAGAGAGCCCAGAACATGGGCAGAGGGATGTAGAGGAACAACACCTTCAGCACCATCTTGATCTGGGCTATCAGGAGTTTCTGGAACCACGCAGGGATGAAGACAATGTAATTAGATGAAAACATAGCCGGGCAGACAGACAGACAGACCGATGTCTTTCTCACCTCATATTTATCTTCAGCCCAATCCATCCAGTGGACCCTCTTGGGATAGGCAGAGCTACGATGCCTGAAGCGGTTCTTGATGGCAAACTAGACCAAGGAGGGAAAATGTGTCATCAGGGAGGGAAATTGTTTAATGCCAATGCATGTTGTTCTTTATTATTTAGAACATTATATAAAAATGTAAAAACATGTTATATTATGTTATATATATTGATTGTACAGCATTAGTATAGCAAGTATAGCATTTGACAATGTTCTAGACATGGTTTAGCAACAGTTTTTGTCAATATTAACATAAAAGCATACTCTGAATCAGGAAATGATGGGCCTGTGTCCACCAAACGCATTGTTAGAGCTCAGACGGCTTATTCCAATTTTTACAATACAAACCCTATGGGGTCAAGAGCTTACAGTGCTGAGTGCTCTCAGCGCTAAAAACACCTTTAATCGACACAGGCCCTAAAGGGACACTCCTCACGTTGTTTTGGTTTGAAATTCAAGAAGAGCCTGTCAGTGTAACGGTCAATTATAATAGCCTATGTAGCCTACATGCATCTTACCCAGATGCATTTGCAGACTTGCAGCATGATGTTTCCCTTGGGATCAGCCTTGGTGTACATTCCACTGCCAGCGATGAACACAACTACAGACACGAGCAGTGACATAATCCATACAGTGTTTCCCTATTTCAAGTGAGACATCACCTTCTTTGTATTAGCTAACCGTTTCTCTGCTTGAGGTCTGCCGCTCAGTACTTTCAGATAATAAATACAAAACAGTACAATATGGTTTCAAAACAAGACAATAGTATGCGTTTGAGGAGGCACCAGCTTCTAGCCGCAGTTCTGGGACCCTTGTTGGCATATTTATAATCAATCTTTTTATTAAGGAACCGGACTGGTAATAAATTAAGTTCTATATCATCTGGAATGTTGGTAACAAGCGTCTAATATAGCCTATTTATAGAGAAGTTGACTTTATATCCACGGTCCAATTTGGATCCTATTGTTTTGCTGTAGGCTACATGTCCAATATAAGGTGACCTGCAGCAACATACATAGGCTCAAACAGGAGGGAACAGAGGGGTCTTACGCAGAGCCACGACCATGAGAGCAGCAGGGACGCCGAAGGCCAGCGGGTAGCACTTCTGTTGAGAGTGGATTCCACACTCCTGGGCTGTAACACACACACACACAAAGTTAGTTCCTGCCTTTACCACTAGGTGACAGCACAGGTGTGAACCTTGGACAGGTGACGTTTTTATTCATACTTGTCAACTGCTGCATTAGCAAAACAACTTACCAATATTGTTAAGGACAAAGTAAGAAATGGAAGATAAGTCTTACTGAGAAACATGAAAACATAGTACCAGGACAAATGTCATAGGCACGTTAAACATATATTTCTGATTGAATAGAAGTCAAAGGAGACTGAGAAATGTAACCAGGACAGTTTTGGGTCACAAAAACAAAATAAGTAATAAATATAATGAAATAAGGAAGATGCAGAGTTTTAACAAAAGTTCACTCACTTTGTTGTGTCAGTGTCAGTAGGAAATGAGTGAATGCAATAGCAGTGAACCAAGTCAAATACATAAATAATGTAAACTGCACACTAAAGTCATGGTGAGTTACATTGGTGTCTGTGGTTACCTCTGAGGATAGGAGTTATGACAGTGGAGAGCAGGCTGCCAGCGTTGATGGACAGGTAGAAGATGGAGAAAAATGTACTCCTCTGCTTCTCCTGTTCCACACACAGAAAACAGCAATGGGAAAAAATATTATCATAATAAATAAAAATAAACTTTTCAAAAAATATTTACAAAGTGCTTCACATAACCAAATAAAACACTGCATACAGTCCAAACGAAACAAATGAAAATAGTATAAGATAAAAACAACAATAAAACTGAAATGACACGATTACTCAGTGGGCTCGCTAGGAATCACAAATGGCCACAACTTCAATGAAACTAGGTTTTAAAACACTGTGATAACAAGGTTGTTTACTTTAGACTAGGTATAGAATCTAAATGTCATAGAGGAACATAACATTTCCACTTACAGCATTTAGCATATGCTTCGATATAACGCTGGTACTAATGGACTTTTAAAATAACTAGGTACCTTAACTAATTTTAATTTACAGTGCGGGGATGGCTAACTTAACAAACAATCAAAAACCACTAATTATCAAGTAAGGCAACGGACGTTTCCCTAGACGTTTAATTCAAAGGTATGTTGCATAACCACACCTGCATCATTGATACGATGCAGTAATCTTTGTCCCTGACCTTGATTGTTCTGTTATACTGGTTATACATGTGGTTATTAGTTAATAAACTACAGCCTGGTTATAGATAAATATATGATGACTAGACCAGATGGCAATTATAAATGTGTGTGTGTGTGTGTGTGTGTATATATAGGAGAGTGTAGGTATAACAACATGTATTTGTATGTATGTGTGTATCTCAGTGTGTTTACCGTAATTGCCTTGTATACTGTATGTTTGTGTACATTATTCTCCACTAGAGTACAACGCTGTTGGTCTCCCCCTAGTGGTGGGCCCCAGAAAGTGCATGCTAATGTTGGCGTTCCTTCACTGAACCCACCTGGTGGTCTTCAAACTGGTCTCCACCGAAGGCAGCCACACAGGGCTTTATGCCCCCTGTGCCCAGGGCAATGAGGAGGAGGCCCACCATAGACAGAGCACTATGGAAACAACGCACAAGGTGTAAATGTACAATCGACAAAAACCTTTGTGGATTGTACACAAAAACACATTCCACTACAATATGAAATATTGACATTCCGTATATTACTATGATCGGGCTACATTATTATATAGTCAGTGTATATACACATACAGTATACATAAATATACACACTATATATCAAATCAACGTATAATATATTAGTGAGCCTGTGTAATGTAATGCAATTATAACCATAACAAATGTATATTTTCCCCCCTGTACAGGGTTGATGTTGGGCAGACCTATACTGTATGATGCCAGCAAAAGAATCAATCACAAAGGAGGTGCCAGTTACCCCCACCCTGACTCGGGCGTGTCAGTCCCCGGGAAAAAGCTTCAACCAGCCTCGAGAAAGATTGTCGCGTTGTCTAACAGCAATGAACACTGCCACGGTCACGTATGTTATGTACTTACCGTCTGTAGTGAAATACAGTAACATGTATGTAATGGCGTAAGGGACATCAATTCACCCCCAAAAAACGGTGCCGTCAGCACATCACTTATTATATTACAGTGTTTTATGCACTCAAATATTAGTGGCCCCATGACTTCCTGTGTGACTCACACGTGGACGCTCATGGTGTCGGGCGTGCCGTCCTTGTTCTGGTCGGTGAGGTCGTGGATGGCGCTGATGGCCATGACCAGCTGGCCCAATGTGTAGACGATGGACAGGTACACGATGGTCCTGCAGGAAGGCGGGGTTAATGCTCAACCATGGCACATGGAGCAGAGTTCACCACGCCATAAACACAATGCTGCTGACTGTGTGGTGCAATGCGTAACAGTAGCTATTCAACAGATGAACACATAAAGGGGAACAGATCATGGTTCAAATGCAGGAATCAATTAGTAATGCATGTCAATATGTTATGACCATAGAACTATATATATTAACGTTAGAGCCCCCTTGAAAACGAGACGAGGGTTTATCCATTGAAGAAATGTATACTACTAGTGCTGTATTTGTCATTGTTTTTCATAACTACATGGTATTACCGTACATACCGTAATATACTGTACATCTCAACACTATCGTACGCTAGTGTGCACACACACAGCACTACTGGCAAAGCAGTGGGCTGCCTTGTTGTCGGTGGAGCTCACTTAAACTTGCCCAGCCATGAGTCGGCCACGATGGCCCCCAGGATGGGCGTCAGGTAGCAGATGGCCACGAAGGTGTGGTAGATGGACGTGGCCAGGTCATCGTCCCACTTCAGGAAGAACCTGAAGTACAGGACCAGCACAGCTGGGGAAAGGGTGGCGGGAGAGGCGTTAAAGTGACTGATCTTTTGTTTAAGCCTGGACTCTGCAGCTCCCTCACCTCCAAGATAAACACACACGCTACTGTTCAAATCAATTTCAGTCATGCTACTTTGACACACACAATCTTTTCCATAGGGTGTTACTGTATTTCATTACAGATGCCCGTTAAGTACATTACATGCATAGCAATCTGACAAAGTGGACCAACGCGGATAATAATCAACTTGTTAAATGCAAGTAAAAAGGAATCATTAGTACATGCTACCAGTAGAGTTTCTGATTCATCAAGTACCCTGACTAAAATCATGGTTTCATCCCCAACACCAGTGTGTTAATTCATATGAAGGTTATGTGTGGTAATGTGTGGAGGGTTTAAGAAAGGTTACATAATAATGCCTAGCAACTCTTGCCACTCATTCTCATTCTGTTCAATGCTCAATGTATATTGGTACATTAACTCACCTCGCATTCCATAGTAGGAGAATCTCTCGCAGAACTCATTGACCACGATGAAAAAAATGCTGATCGGGTAGCCGCAGACAACTGGCTGCAGAGGGAAAAATACATGAACACATTTAAATATGAATAAAACTAGATTGACATATCTTTATTTATTAAACAAATTATCTAAAAGTATATATTTTTTTTTTACATTATTTCAAAATATTGAAAGCATGCATCATCTGCGTTGAGAACCAGCGGGATACAATGCAATGATATATTCAATAACAATGCAATGATAAACTACAGAGAGCTGGCAGTACTATAGTGATAATATCACTACTTCCTTGTTGATTGCCATCACTCAAATTAATAAGAAACAGTAGCAATTCATTTATCTTTGCTCTTACCCGCTTCTTGGGTTTCTTCAAGTCATCTACAGAAAAAAAATATATGGTTACACAGTTTGTAACATTTAAATACACATATTATTCTACACGAATGATACAGTAATTTAACACAATTATTTACTAATAGGCTTATAGTACTTTAATTTGCTCAAAGGTGCATTATTTACAGTATGTAAAGCAGAAAAGAAGAGATATAATAAATAACAATCTATTGATAGGTTGAGCTAAAAATTGCCAGAGCAAATAAAGTTCAGGCTTTCCCCCAAGTTCAGACAAGAAAAAAATGGATAGGCTTCCATCCTTGTAAAGACCCACCTGCCATGGTGTCAGGTTGTCCCTTTAACACAATCCTTCAAGAAGAAGAGCCACAGGCAGTATCTGACATCAGGGCCGTGCTGGGGGCTGACGAGGTTCTTAAGTAACTGTGGCCAGACTTTGGCTCCAAGAGGGCCTCCCACAATGACCATGTAATAAACACGAGTGTATTTGTCTGTCAGTAATCACGTTATGACTCAGGAAGCTAAGTGACGATGCAGTCAAGGGTCAGCTGTTAAACGATAAGGCCCACAATGAAGGTATAACAAGTTCTTATTTACTCTCAGTGTCTGACAACGTAAACACAACGGCTCCAGAATCATTCCCGACTACCCTTCGACCTAACAGATGTAACTGGCATGCTGTCATGTTTCAGAATGGTACAAAGAGATTAAAGGAAATACATTCAAATTCATTTTTGAATGAACAGAATGTTTTGAATTGGTAATATAGTATAATCATTTTGTAAATATTTCTTGACTATGTCAGGACATGTTTTATTTTGTTGTTTGCCCTTGTTTCTTCTGCTCAAATTGAAAATGCAGTCTGTTGTCTGTCTTGTTCCCAATCTATTCAGTCAGTGTTTTCCTTGTGTTCCAGGCTTCTTTCTCTTCAATGTCACTGTTACCGTCTCATGGTTCACAGACTTTCTTGTTAGTTCCACATGTCTTAGTTAATCATATCATGAAAATCACCTATCCCATGTTCTTGTCCCTCTGTCTGTTTTCTTTTCTACCTGTGTATTTAAGCCCTTGTGTTTCCCCAGCCAATTGTTGATGATTGTTTCATGTAGTTGCTCGTTTCCTGTGTTACTGCGATTTGTACTAAAACCTTGTTATTGTTTAAGTCCTGCATACGTGTGGCGTGTACAGGTTCTATCTCACCACCTTTAGCATTACAGCTATAGAGCTAAGCTATGAGGTGACATAGATCTATATGGTCTTAACCTTAAAATGATTAAGGGCTGTACATCTCTGATCATACACGTTTGCATCATCCACAGCAACACTGAAAGGCAAACACTAATCATTTAAAATCTAACGTACATTTTCACACAATTCACACACATAGGGGCATCACTCACATCGGAGACAGGATGTTAAACTGTCCAGTCTGATGATAACACGCAGACGGACAGGGTAAACACTCTAACCATGACACAGCAACGTGGGGGCAGGGTTGTTACTGTGTGGAGGGAGGGAGGGTGAGGTTTGCTGGGATTCGCCGAGTCAGCAGAACACTTTCACTGTGGTCTTTCTATTGTGCACATCTGTTGTGGGACACGGCTCTCTCACACACAAACTGACAAGTAGACACATGCACACTCTTATGTGGGATTTTCAAACTATAAAATACATTACAATGTTAAGAAACTAAATTTGTAATAAATTAATATTGTTAACTAAATAAACAAATTCTAACAAATATATTTTGCCAATCAGCAATTCACGACATGTCAAATTTAAAATAAGTAAATAAAAATATTAATGCTACTTGCTATTACAAAATACTACTTGCTACTACTAGTGTGTCAGTGTGCTCAGTCAATGTTTCAGTTTAGGTTGGCTTAAAAATAAAAACACTGCCTTTACTCTGTAAATTTGATTTATTTAAAAGTTTCTGAATGTATTTACATGGTTCTTTAAATTCATTTTTGGGTCTCAAACAAACACAGGTATCCATTTGACAGACAACGTATCGCAGGAATACAAAAACACACCTCATCGTTCATTACATAGTGTGCCCTTCTTCTCTTTGGCAAGAGGGCTTTTCTGCGCAGTAGGTAGCCTAGGTAGGTAAAGGTAGAAAATATTGCACACTTTTTTCTTTACAGAAAATAGTTAATAACACATTGGTTTACTTCTCCATAATCAGCTCTTATAACAGAAAATTATTAGTCGAAAATAACGATTGAAAAGAAACAAATATAAGACGTTATTCTTTTACTACACATAGAAAACGCATCTGCTGACAAAAGGGCCTCGGTGAAATGGAATAATAATTTTTAAACAAAGAAATGTTTTTTGTTATATAGCGGCATTTACTTCTAATAAAACTCCCTACATTATAATATTAATAAATATACTGTACGTTAATATAGATGAGAGAAATGGAATCCCTTATCAAAATAAAGTTTAATCTGGTTTTGATTTGGACTATTCAATGAGTATTATAGGAGTTTGTTTTGCTCTACAGGTAACCTCAGATGAGTTGGATTCAATATGTTCAGACAATACTGTTAATGTCTAGTCAATTCAAGTAGGCTAAAATAAACCTTTAAGTACTTGCCTGTGGTTGTCTTTCTGGTACTCATTGCACTGTCTTACAAACATGACCTAAAAATAGATTAAAAGCATAAATGTATAAGATATTACTACTTGACCTACGCCCAATAATGAGCCTATAACCTTTTCTGAATATGATTACGAATATTCACTGCAGTCTCCATAGGAAACATAGCGCTGGGCAAATAACTCATGTTAAACTGAATGTGTGCTAAACATGCCAATGATGAATAGCGTCAAGATACATCATACAGCGCATGATACATGTCCGATCAGATGCAGACACCTCTCCCTCCATCAGCAAGGCGGTTCCACCAGGGGTCGCGAGGTCAGGTGTCCGGGGTGAAAGGTCGGGCGGGGCCATGTGAGTTGGCACTGGTAGGCGTGCCGCTGATGGCGTGGAAGATTCCCATAGAGTCGGACAGCGTGGCCCTAGTGCCGTCCTCCACGGGGTTAATCTAAACATCAATAGATAAATACATAAATAAATACACTGATGGAAGGGCCTTGTCCTGCAAATGCACTAATACACCGACATAATGAATGGGTGCAATTCTAGAGCTGGACCAATGGGAAAAGCTGCATTACCATCCGATCTGCCGAGGTCAGCACAAAGAGAACAGAATATGAGACAGTATGGTTAGTAGAGTGGAGTACGTTATTCCATGTAAAGTAGATTACCATGCATATTGTAAATAGTGTGGACAAACAAGGCATTACCTGTTCATGCATGATGCTGGACAGCTCTCTGGCCAGGTCTCTGTAGTTGGCCTTCATCTCGTCATGATACTCATGCTGGTCTTCCTTGATCAGGCGCTCATTCACCAGCAGAGCTTGACCACAGGCGTCTATGAACTGCCTGCAAATAAAACACGCACACAAATAGAAGATGAGGATGTTATTGGGAAACCAGACTTTGGTCTGTGTCAAGTGGCACAAATATCACTCTGGCCAAGGCCCGAGAAAGTATTATTCGTTTTTTAATGAGTAAGCTATTTATTTTTACAGAAAGAGATCATTGTTTTTGCTCAGATTAATTCCAGCAGATATTTATCGAATATTCTTATTCATTTGATTAAAATAAATCATGGATGTGGCCATTATTTTTCTTTTATAACCAACCTCCCCTCCCCCCAGCCCTGGGTCTAGACCAGTACCTGAAGACCTCTTTCAGCTGTTTGACCTTGTTGTCAGGGTACTTCTTGGCACTGCTGTCGTCAAGGAAGGCCCTGGCATAGGCCAGTGGACCGGCATTCACCTGGAACACATTTAGTCAAAAGGTCAGAGGTCGTGGAATACAGCACATTTCTGAATAAATAAAACAACAACAAAAAATCAGGCTTTAGGTAAACAACGTCATTATGAATGAATTAAAAACAATGTAGCATGTGTTTAACATATTATTGTACAGGGATGCAAACAGGTGGTGAAAATACCAGGGGTTCCCCAGGGGGAGATGGTACCCTGTGTTCAGGTTCCCCAGGGGAAGATGGTACCCTGTGTTCAGGTTCCCCAGGGGGATGGGGCCGTGTTCAGGTTCCCCAGGGGGAGATGGTACCCTGTGTTCAGGTTCCCCAGGGGGATGGGGCCATGTTCAGGTTCCCCAGGGGGAGATGGTACCCTGTGTTCAGCTTCCCCAGGGGAAGATGGTACCCTGTGTTCAGGTTCCCCAGGGGGATAGGGCCGTGTTCAGGTTCCCCAGGGGAAGATGGTACCATGTGTTCAGGTTCCCCAGGGGAAGATGGTACCCTGTGTTCAGGTTCCCCAGGGGGAGATGGTACCCTGTGTTCAGGTTCCCCAGGGGGAGATGGTACCCTGTGTTCAGGTTCCCCAGAGGGATGGGGCCGTGTTCAGGTTCCCCAGGGGCAGATGGTACCCTGTGTTCAGGTTCCCCAGGGGGAGATGGTACCCTGTGTTCAGGTTCCCCAGGGGAAAATGGTACCCTGTGTTCAGGTTCCCCAGGGGAAAATGGTACCCTGTGTTCAGGTTCCCCAGGGGAAGATTGTACCCTGTGTTCAGGTTCCCCAGGAGGGTAGGGCCGTGTGTTCAGGTTCCCCAGGGGAAAATGGTACCCTGTGTTCAGGTTCCCCAGGGGGATGGGGCCGTGTTCAGGTTCCCCAGGGGGAGATGGTACCCTGTGTT
>JAODUG010003401.1:0-11302 GCA_027564795.1 Aphredoderus sayanus
CTACATCTCTCTCTCTCTCTCTCTCTCTCTCTCTCTCTCTCTCTCTCTCTCTCTCTCTCTCTCTCATCATGTCTCTTACACCCTCTCTTTCTTCCCCTGTCCATTTGTCAGTTGGCCAGCTGTGGCCTGACAGAGTCACCTCTCCACAGGCAGCCATAAATCTACTCCGAGGATTATGATTGGGCCTTGTTTGCAATATATACCAATATATGTGACGCCAACCAGCTGTCACGGCCCGACTTTTAAGTAATTTCTTGTATTATCAATGAGGCTTTTTAATTAAATTGTCTCTGACTTTATTTATTTATTCATGTTTTCATTAATTTAGCAAGTAATTAAGGATTGCATTATTTTGTGTGTAAAGAAAAATGCTTATTAATTGTAACCAAATATAAATGCCAATAATTTTAAAGCTATGTTTATACTGGATGTGTGTGGCCAGAAGGCAGTATACAGAATATCATAAAGCCGCATACAGATTTGATGACTTTATAGAGCCTTTATAATACTTTATACACAAGTCTGTTTACCTATCGAACAACTAGAGGCATCTAGAGGCATTTTCAAAGTACCATTTGAGGTTACAGTAAGCTTTGCGATTAGGTTTCAAATGGATGCAGGAGCTTGAAGACCACCTGGTGTCTACATTCATGGGGATATGGCATGCTATGATGGTGGACGGAGTGTATGCATCTGTGTGTTGGAGAATATATACACACACACGCACACACACACTAAAACCCCCTTGTGTGCCTTGCAAAGCTGTTTAACTGACGTAAGCTACTGTTGATTTCCTCCTTCTAAACGCACTGCCTGCGGCACGCGCGCACACAGACACACACAGACACACACACACATACACACACACACACACACGCCCGCACCCACATGCTGGCAGTGTGAATAATGTGTTTTCTTTCTGCCTCCATAACTTGGTGGACCTGGTTGTGTCACCCTCATCAGCACCACTTATCTTATGAACACAGGAAGGAAGGATAAAGAAAGAAAAATAGAGAGAGAGAATGAATGAAAGACAGAAAATAGAATAAAGAGAAAGAAATAATGAAAGAAGAAAAAGAGAAATGGGAAATAATAAAAACAAGGAAGGAAACGAAAGAAAGAAAGGAATGGGTGAAGGTACAGTATGAGTGCAGGAAGGCAGGTCATCGCTATGTCGGAGAACAGTTGTTTATTTAAGGCCTGGTGAGAATCACTTAGCTTGCTGAACCTGCTTTAACATGATAGACTATGAAGGGGAGTTGTTCAAAAGAATGATTCACTTTGTTGTTTTACCATCCTTCATGGCTGTGACAAAGAGAAAACCCAGCACCCTTATCAGGTATGCTTTGGTAGGACACAATATGCTCCCTCAAACATAGTAAAACACACCAACTGTACAAAATAAATACAAGAAAAGGAGCACCACAGCACTATGTTTTCCTTACTGTAGTAAATAACAGGTAAAGACATGTTTTGTTTTTTTGCTTGAAATGATAAGATGCTAACTTAAAGGGAAATTCTTCTATGCGTTTGAATCCTAAACATCAATGCCAATTGGATGAAACCTGTTACCACCTACTGTATTGCTTGTTTTAAGCAAGCTACACACAGTCCTATCAGACTCACTGCACTTTCGTCCCAACAAACTGGTATGGTATTTAGGGTGAACCGGGTAGGGGGTGCAAGAAAGTAATGGGGTGTGTCCCTATAATACCTAGAGTACGATACATGTACCGCTAAAAACACATACGTACCTGATTTGTTTGTGATTAGTTGTGTATCTGTTTAGTGTGTGTGTACTTTTCACTATACTAAGTCTGTGGTTCAGTCTGCATGTGTGTGCGTGTGTCCATATAGCTCTGCATGTGTGTGTGTGTGTGTGTGTGTGTGGAGGCATCATATATCTCATTCCAGAGCCATGACTAGCTCCCCACTGTCCCATCATACCTCTCTCCCCCTCCCATCGCCCTTACGTCCATCCCGTGCTCCTCTCCCCTTACAGGGGGGGAGTGGGAGAGGGAAAGAAGGAAAGGGATGGGGGAGAAGGGGGACGGGGGGTTGACACAGCATGATGTTGTGATTTGGTGGCATGTCCAGTACAGCTTGGGTGCCAGTGTGCTTGTACTGTTGTGAGCCATGTGTGTGGCCATTGGTTTTGTGTGTGTGTGTGTGTGTGTTTAGGGGCCCAGTTCTTAGTAAGTGCTCTGTGATGTGCTATCAGTGCAGTAGTAGTATGAGGTCATACTTGATTTGTCTTATCAGTTAGCTTGGATCAGCAGCAGCTGCACTAACACACACACACACACACACACACACACACAGCATGCCCCATGAAGCATGTCGTTCGACCCTATATGGTAGTGTTTACACATAGGCATCGCTATACAGCCTTGGCTTCAGTTGTTCTCATTCTTCTTGCTTTATCTGGAAAATACATTCTCAGACAGTTGCTACATCTGGCCCATATCCTTAACCCTCATGATGTCCTTCGGGTCACAATGACCCAACGCTGACCCAGCTCTTTGTGGCAGATAGAGGGCGCTAAACCCAATTCTACAGCTTACACAGACATATGATGTGCATGCTGGCACAACAAGGTGTGTGTTTGAAACCTGAGGACAACAGGAGGGTTAAAAGGCACAAAAGAACATAAAGAAATAATTAATAAAAAAATAAATACACACACAATAACGATAGCCACACAATCATACACAATCAGATGGCGCCGCCTGGTGGCCCAGTGCGATATTATTAAGTAGAACACAAGGGTTAATATCCACCCACCATCCATACATCCATCCATCAACTGATCCATATCCAACAGTCAATATACATTGTGACCCCTTGAACACACGAGACAGTGCTGTGCGCTGTTCTTTGTTAGAAACGCCTACTTTATATGTTGCCACATGGAGGACACTGTTTAGACCTGCGTCTCTGCCCGGTACAGTCATGTGTGCCACACGCTGTAAATCCAGCCCCACATTGTCCTGCTACACATCCATTATTGATGACAGCGTGGAGGCAGCACATTTATGAGCTGAGCTGTTAGTATGTGTAACTCACTCTGTCAGACGTTACAGGCGAAGGAGACAAAAGACGAAATGAGACAAAAGGCATGTGGCGCCTCCTCTAGGCTAACAAGAGAAAAAAAAGCATTTTCCCCAACAAGTCACGACTCTCACCTGGTATGGCAGATGGTTGGTGCATGCACAGAACATAGTTATATGCACACAACCATCTGGGGAGCCGTCCAGTGATACTGTTTTAACCGTCATGATGTCCGCCGGGTCAAAATGACCCGGCGGACATCACAAATCACTAGCTCTTTGTGGCAGATAGAGGGCGCTAAACCCAATTCTACAGGTTACACAGACATATTATGTGCACTGCTGGCACGACAAGGTGTGAGTTTGGAAGCCGAGGACAACAGGAGGGTTAAAAGGCACAAAAAAACAAACAAATAAATAAATAAATATTAAATAAATAAATAAATAAATACACACATAAATGCCAATTAAAAACCAGTACGCTAAGTGGTCACACCTTAGATATACCGGACAGAACTGATAGGATTGCTTACCTCTCCAGACTAAATCCCGCGGCAAAGTCAAACTGAAGCTCGCTTGAACAAGGCAACGCATGACTCTGACAGTGTGAGAAAAACAAAGTAAAAAAACCTCTTGATTAGATTGAAACAATTAAATAATAGTATAATCAAATAATAATCAAATAATAATTTACTTAGCTATTTCCTAATGCAAGAAGTGCACACATGTGCAATGCAGTGCCACGCCTCACCATGCCCAATAAACCTCCATTAAACAATTTCAGCCGTTGATTTGTAGATGAATTTTGGAAAAAACATAGTTGATAATTGAACTTCATCGAAACAAAAACCACCTCATCCAATGCGATAGGATGCTCCCTCAGAAGCGTCGCCCCTAGAAAATTGTTGTGTGGCGAGGTCTGCACCAACCAGGCCTGTGCAGAATATCCGTCTAATCTTTTACCCAAAACAGAACGGGCAGCTAGCCGACCGTGAGGAGGCATGATGTAATTAGCCCCACTGCCCTCCCTCCACAAATACACACACACACACACACACACTTACAGTGTACATGGACAGAAGGACAATTAAAAAGGCTAATAAATACCTAACCCACATGTTTTTGCTTCCAACACCTGATCTTGCTAATTACTCTACAGCAAAATAATAAATGAAATCACCCGCTGTTTGTATATTTTGCTGGTCACCCATCGTTTACCTGCGGGCACCCTACTGGATGCATATAGTCAATTAAGGTTTATGGATTAATAGCTTGTAAATGCTTCCTCAACCAGTGCCTACATGAGAGAAGAGGCCATCGTGGAGCCAAGGGCATTTATTAGATGACAGGAGCCGCGAAAGTAAGGGGATCATTCCAAAGACAATGCCATGAGAAACAAGTCCTTCGTTTTCCTATGGCTATCATGTTTCACGTGCCAATCAATAATTCACGGCTGTCGCTGCAGAGCCATGAACCGCTGAGCCCCCTGAATGACAGATGAGGGTGAGAATGTGTTGGCGGGTTGCGTGCAGGGCTTGACGAGTTAAGAAAGGAAAAGCATCGATGAGAAACGGGACATGCATTTTCGCACAGGCAGAGGCAGAAGTAGAGGGGAAAATGAAATGGCTTAGAGAGATATGAGACAAAGACAGATGTGCGGTTGACACCGGATAAGAAAGCAACTGAGGGACACATTTTCCTTCCGATAATGAAATTATATGTTGGAAATGTCTCCCAATTTTGGCCCTCCGAGACGGGGGGAGGGGGAGCCTAATTACAGAAAGTGGAAGATAAAATGTCAGCTTCGTGACATCAAAGCGGGGGATGCCGCCTGCACATATTTCTCTCTTAGCCTCCTGCTAAGCTGTTTTGCCTGAGCTGCTTTTAGTTCCTAGCCCACGGCACAGCCCCATTCTCTTAGATAAGGACCACAGCCACATACATATAGTCTGGAGGAATGGTGTGTGTGTGTGTGAGTGTGTGTGTGTGTGTGTGTGTGGGAATGGTGTATATGTCCATGTAAATAAATGACTTAATGTTTCTTTTTTTAGTGGTTTAGTGTGTGTGTGTGTGTGTGTGTGTGCGTGTGAGTTCTAGCCATGACGCATTAAGGTAAAAAAAAAAAGGTTTGAACCTCTGTCATTTCAAAGTGTTCCCATGAGTCAACCACTCCAGGTGAGCCAATTACATGCACACGCGCACACGCGCACACACTCACACACGCACACACTCACACACGCACACATATATAAAAGCCTAGGCTAGACGTGCTTAATGAACCTTGATAATGATGGAGTGGAGAGAAATTACAGGACTGAGAATGAAGCCTACATATTAAAGTGTATACCAGTATATGTATGTGTGTGTGTGGGTGTGCGTTTGTGTGTGTGTGTGAGTCCTAATGTAATCTTCTGTGTTTAGTTGACCCTGGCAACCTGGTGACCAAACATCCTTTGTGAGCCGCTGATTGAGGGCATGGGAGGGGGTGGGAATCAAATAGACCCTGGAAACAAGAAAAAACAGGGAAAAGAGCGAACCAGATGAAAGGATTGGGGATACATTCCTTTACATCCTCAAGGTTTCCACTCTGTCTGGCTGTCATTCATTCAGTCTCTCTCCGCTGTCAATTAGTGCGACTTTCTGTTCACACATCATCCTTTCTCTGAGTTGTAGGCACTTTCTTTGTGTCCCTACCTGTCTGGAAATATCTGACAATGTCTGTATGGTTCCCCTGTTACCTCTTATCTCATATTTGGGACTATTTTCGACTTTTAGTGTAAGATGGACCTGATAAACATTAGTGACTACAAGATAAAAGTTGTGTTTTATGGACCTGGGGAAGACAAGTGTAGTTTCTTGTTTGTCACAGGCTTGAAAGGCGGTGATAATGAGTGAGCAAACGAACAATATGCTCGATTCAGGGAGAAATCGGATGCGGTTCTCGCAGCTGGGAATCGCCGGCATAATAAACGATCAGAAGGAAAATAACATTCCCCTGCGGAACCAAATCGCTGTCCTTGTTTGTCCTCTAGGCGACGTCGATAAAACCGAGATGAACAGAGCTTTTTCCATCCAGCAAGGATGGAAAAAGCTATACTCTGTCTGTCTGTCTGTCTATCTGTCACATTGACCGAGGATCTTTTCTTTCCACAGTGAGAGATGACGATGACTTCCTGAGCCTGGGGGAGCTTCCGGAAACCTTCCCCTCTGACCCCCCAGAGCCACTGCCGCACTTCCTGTTCGAACCTGAGGAGGGCTACATCGTCAAGAACAAGCCCGTCAACCTCTACTGCAAGGCCACGCCCGCCACACAGATCTACTTCAAGTGCAACAGCGAGTGGGTCCACCAGAAAGACCACACTGTGGAGGAGAGGGTGGACGAGAACTCAGGTCAGCAGAAGCATGTCCACACACACACACACACACACACAGTGGAGGGCTTCCCGCAGGCTGTATGTCATGTAAATGAAAAGGTGACTCTATAATTGGCCATTACAGATTTCATACCGTATACTGTACACAAACCACATACACATGAGAAATATCATACTTTGGATACATATAGTACAGTACATAAATATCACCCTTAATAAAAAAACATTTATACAGTAAGGTCCAAAATGTCTGTATATTGTAAATAAATATCCATATATAATATGCCATATGAATGAACACTGCGCAGTGATGTGCTTTGCACACTTATCCAACACAAGAATGTGTTGGACGCAAGCCAAGGTACCACTGAAGTCACTTGACCGCACGTATTACACTTGATGTTGGCTGGGGTATGATGAATCATTTAACTTGTGGCTACAAGAGACATACTGTACAGTACGCACTAGATGCTTTTTTCTTACTTTACGTTGAGACAGGCTGAGCTTATACATCCCTACCTGCATGGGAAGTCCCTATTGTGAATGACTAAACATGGATTACAGGCTGAACGTAGTTTACAAAACCCCAGATGAAGTGTCTGTGGAATACAATACTACAGTAGTGTAGATACGTATGTTGCTGCCTCTGATAAGCCTCCGGATTTGCGGCGAAATATGTCATATTCCATGTAAACACATATTTGATACCTGTCAGGATTCCTAGCATACGTGTTGGCAAGGCATTTGTGTAGAAGTATAACTTGTAAATCTTTCTTAACTTACAATGACAGGCCTGCGTGTCCACTTCAGATTTCCCCCATGCAGTACAAACCTGGCCCCAGGGCTAAACACTGCTCTGCCACTGTTTGCATATCTGTGTGTGTGTGCGTGCGTGCGTGTGTGTGTGTGTGTGTGTGCACAGTTATGTGTTGTCTGTGCGGCGCGTAGGTGTATGTTCTTCAGTGTACTGGTTGCTTAGCAGGCCTGTCACAGCTATAAAACACACAAACAGGCAGAAGCAGTCGAGCAGGATAGTTTGATGTTTGCTGTGATTCGGCTGTCACACATGAGTAGCTGAGCCTGAGGAGAATAAACAGCGTCAACAAAACCTGAGAGAAAACAGGATATGAGCAAAAAACGGGGTTGATACAGATATAGAAAAACATGTGCACACACACACACACACACACACACACAAACAAGAATTTTCAAGAAAAGTAAGTGTGTCTCATACAGCAAGAGAGAGGAAACCCAGATGCTATATGTTCTGCTGCTTCACTCCGTTCTGCCTTTCAGTCCATCGTCAGCTCTCTGTTGTTCCTACAGCACACAGAAAGACTGTCTTTCCTCACCTTTAGTGCTCTGTCCATCGTGTTCACTTCCACACCCCTCTCAAGGCCTCTCCATTGCTCTTTCCTTCCTTCAGACAGTATCATTACTCCATTTGTTGCTGCATTATTCCATTTATTATTGTAGTCGTCGTTCTCTCTCACATACACTCTCTCTTTTCCCTTTCTGTCTCTTTTCTGTTTCTGTATTAACAAATCTTCAGTTCATGTTGACTACCTGAGAAATACCAACCCTTAAAGGTTAGGCATTTTTCTACCCAAGACCATACATTGTAATGTCATATGTTGTCATGTACCATAGACCATAAGATAAGTTTACAGTTACAGTAGTCTTATAACATTGAGAAACATCTTGGGCACGCTGTGCATTAAAGACCTGAAATTACAGTAAGCTTTCAAAAGCTGTGATACATTTTCTTTTCTAAAACAGTAAACACACATCAGTCATATTTCTCTTCTCATGTATTGTCTTGTCACAGTAGATATGTAGATCATCAAATAGACAGTATATGTAGAAGTGATGTTACAATTTTGTTTTACTAGAACATATAGAAACACATCTGTCTGTGCTGTAAGGAAAGGTATCATGGTTTCTGAAGGCATAATTTGTTGCCCATTAAGCATTATATGATTCTCATATTCAATGTATTTATATGGACTCTTAAGCACAATACAAACACACACGCACGCCCGCGCGCACACACACACACACACACACACACACACACACACACACACACATGCACCAACACTAGTGGTTGGGTAGGGCAAATGGACTGTGAAAGTCAAAAAGTTAACATCTCAACTGTTTTATTCGTCTATTTCCCCCATTTACCATTTACTCTCTACTGCACAGCCCTTAATTATTCTCTCTCCCCCTCTCTCTCTCTCTCTCTCCCTCTCTCCCTCTCTCCCTCTCTCTCTCTCTCCCTCTCCATCTCTCATGTTCCTTTCCCCTCTCTCCGCCCTCTCCAGCAACAGGCACATCTTTCAGCGTTCACTAATGACATCATGTGCAGCTGCAAGTCATTTATTAGTCGCACATCAGCTGCTCATTTGTTAGCTGCTGCTAGCAGACAGAACGCGATGGCGGGGAAATGCTGTTTAAATTGATGAACCGTTGATTTAGGCTCTCGCAGGTAATGGAGACCAGGGGTGTATATCAAGGACTGCAGTTAGCCTTTTAGTTATATAAGTAAGTCAGGGGGAGTTTTGGTGTGGTGGGCAGGCAGGAGAAATTGACCACAAATTCCAAATAATATATTAGTTGTGCGGGTCACCTAGCTTCATGTACGGTGGGAAAATGCCCATAGTAGTAGTTATGATAACTGGTGATCTTTCACTTAAACAGCACAGTTTATATTCACATTATATTTTACAATATGTAAAAGCCTAGTTTACATAAAAAAAAATTCTATAATAAAAATGGCATCCATTCTATGTATAATGTGCGTGTGTTGTTGTTGTGTGTGTGTGTGTGTGTGTGTGTGTGTGCATGTGTGTGTGTCCACGCACACAAGTATGAAGAGCTATAAATATAATTACAGTATATTCCACATTCCACTGCTCTCTGGTTTTCTTCTCTATCAAACCCCCATCTATCTACCTCTCTCTCTCTCACTCCCTCTCTCATGTGGTTAGGGGCTCCACTCTAATTTCCTCAGACTGAAATAGGAGAGGGCCCAGACTGATAAAACCTGATCCAGGGGAAGTGTGTGTGTGTGTGTGTGTGTGTGTGTGTGTGTGTGTGTGTGTGTGCGCGTGTGTGTGTGTGTGTGTGTGTGTGTGTGTGTTTGGAGGGATGCTGGGGGTTGATGGAAGGATGGAGGATGCCATGAAGAAGGTTGTAAAGGCAAACAGATAAGAGGGAGTCATGGTGTCTTCTCTCCCCTTTTTCTGACTTCACTCCTGTCTTTCTCTTTTCTTATTTTTATTTATTTAAAAATAATTCCTGAGCCTATAGCGTGTGCATTTGGCCAGCTGACTTGGACTGGTAAAATATAACAAACTCTTTAAATGAAACAAGTTTTAAAGCTGTTAGTGCTGAGAACTAGGCATGGGCAATATCAAACTTGTTTATACTATACTGATCACCAGCAATTATGTGTTTCATCACCGTAGGCCTACACAAAAAAACACACTACTCCTTTCAGGAAAACCAAACAGAAATATCTACGTATTTACTCTTTTGATTGTTAATAAAGATTGGCCAGTCTTGTTATGCCTACAAAAGTAACACCTCACCACACTGAATTTCCTTGTTTGCTGTGGAGTGCATGTGTGATTGTGTGCGAGCTGTGCTTGATTCATGTCACAGGCGTTCCATAGTCATGTGACATAGTCATGTGACATGGTCATGTGACATGGGCCATGTGGAAAACTAAGACATGAGAAAATGCAGTATGTAGGCTACGTACTCTGAAAAGATTTGGAAGTGATGCAGCCTCCCGCACTTTGTAATATCATTTTGTTATCGATTTTTCTTTGATAGAATTGATACCAAATGAGTATCTTGTGAGTATCGAAGTATTGATCCGGCAGTATTGATTTGCCCATCCCTACTGAGGATGACATTTAACTCATGGTGAGATAGGCTACTGTAGAGAAAATAAATACATTATGAAGAGAAAATAGAAAAATTGGGTACATATAGGATCATGTTGTTATGTATTATGAGGTTTATCTGTCTGGAGAAATTCTGACACGATACAGTTTTAGTGATTTTCACATTGCATACTGCAATATAAATAGCAGGCTTCATATTAGCTAGCCACAAAGTACAACCAAGACTACAATCAACACTACTGCCTCACTACTATGCTAAATATGTGGGCCTATTAAAATGTAAATGTATACAACAACATCTACTTCCAGCAGGCTTGGGGTGGGTAATCGGGAGAATCTGAAGAATTCCCTGTGGGCCACTTGACTTTTGGGCCGCTCGAGGATTTTTTTTTGGACAGTTAGCCTATCTTCTCTTAAAGTAGGCAACACACGTTCTGCATTATGACACCGCAGCCTCTTTATGGGTTCTACCATGTGAGAGAGGTCTCCCCTCCCAAATAGGGTTGGTTGGGTCCATAGCCCGTCTTTTCGAAAAAGTTTTCTCAGATAGTCTACGGATAGCTGGGCCATAATGATACGCGTTAGGGAGGATGGATGGGAGGAAGAGGCCAGGAGGGGCTGAAAATGGCAGGTTGGAAAAAAAAAAAGGCATTTGAGGATGCTGCCAAATGTGCCAAGCTTACCGATTTATTTTCAAGAGGTCGACACAAGTTGCAACTGGTATAGAGAGCACATAAGCCAGTCCCCTGCTGAAAATGATGAGCCTAAATTTTGCAATGAGGAGGCCATGACTACAGGGACAGGTAGAGAGGGTAACAGAGTAAACAATATGAATTCAAGTTATTTAACCCTCGTAATGTACTCAGAAATCTCGAATTTGGCCACACGCGGCGCCATCTGATTGTGTATGATTTGTGTGTTTTTCAATTGCCATTGCTGAGTGTATTTATTTATTTATTAATTA
>JAODUG010003402.1:0-11301 GCA_027564795.1 Aphredoderus sayanus
TTTTCAGTCTTAGTGGAGGTGTGTTTTGTCATTGCAGCCCTCCATCTGATGGCTTCCATCACCCAGTAACTTTCAGCTTCTTCTTCAGAAGAAAATTGATATTGATGTACTGTACAAATGTATGCCAGTGCATTTTAGTAAACATATTATTGAGATTAATAAATTAAATTACATAAAATATTCCTTGACTCTAGATAAGGAGGAAGAAAAGACCCGAAACCATGTACTGTACTGTGCAGCACTGTCAGTCAAACCATTTCCAACATGGGCGATGGTAGCCATTTTGTATTTGTGGCACTCAAAAGGTTAGCTGGTATTTTTGTGAGAGACTGGGTGATACATTTATTTTTTAACCTTCATAGATGACAAATCCACTGAGCGCTTTCCGTGCTCACGGAATTGCTGGACGTGACCCAACTAAATCTTTCAAAAGGTGGCTCCTCAATCACTAAACTATGAAGACAAATCAAAAGTAAAAATATCCTTTATATTTTATATATTTTGTAGTTTTCAAATCCAAATGTCTTTTGGACTCAATTTGTTGTTACAAAATGATCTTGTGTGAATTAATCCAAGTGTCTGTGATCGTTATTGTATTTACTGTTTTCCCCTGAGTGTGTGTGTGTGTGCTTGCTAGATGTGTGGGCGGTGGGGCTCCAGGTGTGACCTAGCACTGCTAACAGGTGATAAACACTGTTGCCTCACCAGCCACAGGTGCTCTCTGTCCCTTGCTGTGTCACCATGGCAACCCATTTTGCCGGTTCAGAGAGCTGCCGCCTGTGCCCCTTGTCACAGTGATGCGTCTGGAGATGCACGGTTGTGATGTGAAGACACCCTAGCTCTCCATGCCTGTTTTCTTCTTTCTGTCTATGTACTTGCTTTTCTTCTTTGGTAAAAAACAAATATATATATTGTGGGCATGTACTGTACAAAAGTTGTCCTGACTCTCCTGTCATTTTTGTGATACCAAACTTAACCCATCATCTTAAATTATTTCATTACACTTACTCTCCAACCCAACTGTTTTATGAATATGTATTGAAACAATTCATCAAGCATCAACTAGAGTCATGTATGGTAAGCACATACCTGATTAATGTTGGATTCCTATCCAAGAGACATGTGACATAAATCCCCTCAAGAGAACAGGGTTAATTGATGCAGTATGTATATTCTTTGTGCATATACTGTATAAATGCCATATATCTATCCTTATGCTGGGTTCACACTAGCCGATCCGGCCGATTTACAAATCGCGAGAGACCACACACCTAATGATCGTTCACTGATCGTTATGTGTGTGGAGGGCAATGATTTGGCCAAAACATCACACCACACACCTGCTGGCACAACAAGGTGTGTTTGAAACCCGAGGACAACAAGAGGGTTGAAAGGCACAAAAAAACAACCTAAACACATGAATAAATAATTAATAAAGAAATAAATACACTCAGCAATGCCAATTGAAAAACACACAAATCATACACAATCAGATGGCGCCGCTGTGTGGCCAAATTCGAGATTTCTGAGTACATTACGAGGGTTAAACTGTGCTTGTCCCAAACTCATATACGTTAGTAGACTGATGGTCTTTTAGGCGATGTTATTGTATGGTCTGGCAAAAAGGCTGCGCTCTATACCAAAGGCAAAACTCCAAACTAACTATCCACACAGTCCCCTTTTGAAGTTCTGAGTTAGTACGTTTTGTCTGTACCTGTCTGCTTGGGAGGATGGCGTTAAAAGCGTCCTCACATAGCTACCCTTTTGTTCAAGGTGGGTCAGTGCATTGTGAAGGGCAGTCTTCTGTAGTCCTGTTCATGAAATATGCGTAATATACTGCACGTTTGTTTTCACTAATGTGCACAGATGAATGTGATCTGTTATAAGTGATATCAACAGTAATGGGGTGCTGAAGGAGGACAGCTGTACCAAACAGAAATCAATGAACACTCAATTCATTCTCTAATCAATTCATTCTCTATCAATCCATCTCTTTTATATGTCATATGAAAGCGATCCAAAAAGGGCATGTAAGACACGTTTGCACAGTTAAATCTTTACATTATGCTATTCTATTGTTTTGTTAATAAACTCCTGGTATATTCTAAAGTTTAACTAATGAACCATCTGGTTAATATGGCAATATTATTAAATTATATATCGTGATAAATATCAAAATTGACCAATATGGAAATAATACTTATGATAATAATGTTTTGCCATATTGCCCAGCATTAAGAACTATTCTTAATGTTTGAATAAGGCTACAGTCACACATGCGCGAAATATACAGCAGCCAATATTCTCCAGTTCACTTCCATTCTATACGAGTGAAGGGGCGAATAAAACATTAGCTTCCAGTGGTGAAGCTAACGCTTTGCGTTAGCGTATGTGACCGTAGCCTAAACCTTGTCTAGTGTATTTTTCTCCTGGTAGCACACAAACATACATTTTCTTTCATCAGGAATCTCACCATACCAAGCATATCAGCTCTTTCATGGAGGGCCATGGAAACCTTTACCAGGATATCAAGCTTATTGGGCCTGAGGAGAACATTGATAGCATTACCTCACGTAACCTTGGCCTGTGAGTTGTCCTATTGTTTAAACTTGAAACCTAATTCAGCACTGCAGAGAAAATGTACAGGCTCTTTTTAAATAGACTGTCAGTGACTGCTGGAATTCAACTAAATGTTGACATATGTATGATATGTTTTGCCTATTGACTATAAAATCCTTGTTTGAGAGGAGCTACAACTATCATAAGCGCACAGTTGCACTATATGAAGAAACATTTCTGGTGTCATATTAAGCTTGATTTCAATATCAGCATTTTTTTCTCTTCCCTTTTAGTGATATGTGTCGACAAGACAAGGATTGTGACTATTTCTTCAACTTGGACATTCAAGTCGTCCTGAAAAATGAGGACACACTCAAAATTGCCGTTGAGCAAAATGTGTATGTAGTTACTTACATGTAATTCCTTTTTAAAAATAATAATGAAAATATAGATGACCCACCTTTCCTTCCCTAGGCCTATTTTTGCTCCTATAATAACTCGGGTTGGACGACTTTGGAGCAACTTTTGGGGGGCATTGAGTGCAGATGGATACTATGCTAGATCTGAAGATTATGTGGACATAGTTCAAGGACGCAGAATGTAAGTCAGAAGCCTTTAATCTTTTTGAATGATTGTAACATTTGTTTAACCCAACAGTAAATGTAACAGGATGCAATGGTCTGTGGGGCATGTTACTAACTTCTGCCTTCTTTCAGGGGTGTATGGAATGTCCCCTATGTGTCCAGTGTGTACTTGGTGCAGGCCAAACTTCTTCGGTCAGAGCTGGCTGACTTCGAACTATATAATTCTGATACCTTGGACCCTGACATGGCTTTCTGTCACAATGTTCGCACTAAAGTAAGTTCATGTTCCTTGAAAAGAATGTACATCTTTTGTTCACGTGATATTCTGCTGCCACCAACTGTTACTATTTGGTACTGCATAATAAAAAATATCCACACACTGGGATAAAATAGTAATTTAACAACAGTGATCAGAATTAAATCATTTGCAGGATGATTAGATATATGAAGATTAAAGATGATATGTGCCCATTGTTCTCTTGACTGTAAATACAATTCAAATAATTGAATGAATTGAAAGATTTATTAATGTTTTCATTTCAACAAGAACGTTTTGTAAAACATTATATAGCCTATGGTTTACTATTGAAATCTAATTTTATTCTCAAACATTCTATTCTAATATTAGATACATTATATTTTTAGGGTGTCTTCATGTATGTTAGCAACATGCACAACTTTGGTCGTATTTTGTCAACGGAAAACTACCAGACAGAGCATCTCCATAATGACCTCTGGCAAATATTTGAAAACCCAGTGGTAAGTCAGTACAAGAGAAAAAGATACATATTCCACATGTATAATATTATACTGTATAGTTTGTTCCTTTGTTGAATCACAGTATCATTTGATAAATGCCATTATCAAATGTTCTACGGTCTTTCTTCAGGACTGGGAAGAACGATACATCCACAGGAATTACTCCCACATAATGAGTGACAACCTGATTGAAACTGTGAGTTACTGCACACACATTTCACAAAATTGTAATTATTTTCCCATTTTATACTCAATTACATGAATGTACATATTGTAAACTACTAGTGAGGGGGCACATCCCCTTAAAACATTTATTTGGGGATTTATTTATTTTTTGGCAGGAAGGTGGGGGTCTCCAACATGTAATTTACTTAATTGTTTTTGCTACAGGAATTACATTTATTACTATAAATGTAGGAATTACATGACAGGCGTAACAGGAATTAGTAATTTAAGGGAGGCCTATTATTCCCAGTTCGCTCTACTCACTTGTAACTTTTGTACAGTGTGACGATAGAGAAATATACCCATATTTCTCTGTTATATTTCTCTGTGACATTTGTTAAAACTTGAGAATTCCCTGCCCCAAAGGCTCAGGTAATCCTTATCCTTAAGAAATGTAATTGCCATGTTAATTCATCCTCTATCATTTATTTTATCATGCAATAGTTTCAGTGTTAGGTTTAGTTATAGATGTAGTTGTTTCATAGTTTTTAGTTATTGAATCCAGAGTGTATTGAAAGCAAACATAATGCAGAAAAATTATTTTACAATTCTAACACAATAATTTACAGTGTAAGGAAAGCTTTTATTTCTTGCATCTATATGTATCGCTTAGCCCACAAGGCAACTTTTAAACAGCAAAAAGGATTGAATGTTCTTTTGTCTTCAAACGAACACTCAATTCAGATTGCCAGATAGGTGTAGCATGGGATTTGAAGTGTTAACATGTTTTACAAAACTGTATGTCATTTCAGTCACTTAAGATTCTGTGTCTTTCTCAAAGCCTTGTCCTGATGTATATTGGTTCCCGATCTTTACCGAGATTGCTTGCAACCACTTTGTTGAAGAAATGGAGCACTTTGGAAAGTGGTCGGGTGGGGGCAACGTTGTAAGTTAAAATAGATTTATTATAAAGATACTGCTTTAAACGTTTTAAATGCGACAATCAAATGTTGCCCCTATCTAATTGCTACATATAATAATGTATATGATCTTGTTCTGATTTCCACTATTTAAATAAAATAATAATTTTGATAACATGATCATTTTTCTCCAAGGACACCAGAATCCAGGGTGGCTATGAGAATGTACCCACCATTGATATCCATATGAATCAAGTGGGGTATGAAAAAGAATGGCACAAGCTCTTACTGGATTATGTAGCACCAGTAACAGAGAAAATGTTTCCTGGTTACTACACCAAGGTAAGACTGTTATCTGCTCTTATAGCGAACATGTATATGTATTTTTATTACCATTTATATCATTGTTGTCATGTATGGGCTAGCATTTATTATTTTAGTACCACTGCTACTGTACATGTAGCTGTGGCTTTCTATCTTGCTACAATGTATGTTTAAACAAAAAATATTAAAACAGGGAGAACATATTTTACAGTTCAATCCAAGCAAATTACACATTTACATCTAATCCTAAACACCCTTTATTAAAGGACTGTCTATAATGTCTGTTTTGCTATTGTCAGCATAGCAAACCAAAACAGCAAAACCATTAATAGTATTTTTTCCTACTGACAAGCCAACAGCTATTTACTGTGGAAGTCATACTGTACATTTCCATTATTCTTCTAAAAATAATGAAATCATGGCGAACTGCTGCTTTGGTCCACATAATTGAGCTGCTGAGAATCCCTGATGGCAGTCTTTGTTCATATTTAATGTTTTCCCAATTTCCCAACATTTAATTAGGTTATTATCTGATGAGATTAGCTTTTTGAAAACATTCTTCACACATTTTACATGCAGGCCCTTGGTTATATTATATTACACAGTATAATATTCTATATTAAGGAGTCATCTTGTTGTGAGGTACCTCATGGTGACAGATTATTAAAGGGTTTTTGAGCTGTTGTTGAACCTGTATCTTCCTTACCTCAATATTAAGGCTGACATTTGGATTGAATACATCACTTGAAAACTATGTATTCTCAAATTAATTAAGTTTAAATGTAACATATATATAAATAAAATGTTTTGGTGTAAAAATGGAAAAGTACCTTAAATACAACAAACCTGAATAATGTGAAAATGTAAAAAAAAAAAAAAGACTACTGGCTTGGTCTTAGTCACTGAACAATGGTTTATTTCATGCCAAAGACTAAATATTGGGATAAGGACAGTGTTATTAAATGCATATCATGTCCAGTGTTGCTGATGAACCTTACCCTCTTTTCTCATTAGTGTAACTCTACTCTCAACTTCGTGGTGAGGTACAAACCTGATGAGCAGCCCCTGCTCACCCCTCACCACGATGCCTCCACTTTTACTATTAATATAGCTCTCAACAGCAAAGGTGTTGACTACCAGGTAAATGAATGCCAATGGCTTCAAGTAATTTGGCTTCAAACTGGCAGATAATAGGGGTTACAGGACTTGGTGTAGATAATTTGACCCTCTCCCTTTCATTTCTTCTCCTTTCCATCTTTAGAAGTGAATGCTGATTGGCTGAGGATGCAAAGCTAATCCTCATGCTTCTTTTTTTTTGGTGAACAGGTGTTCCAGACACACATACACACGCACAATAACCTTTCTTTAGCCAGATAGGCAAAAGCTTGCATGACTCTTTTCTGTCTTTTTTTTCAGGCTCAATTTGACTTGGCCTTTGTAGTTAGATATAAGCCAGATGAACAGCCCTCTTTAAGGCCACACCACGATGCCTCCACATTTACTGTAAACATTGCACTCAATCAAGTGGGTCTTGATTATCAGGTGAGTGTCTAGGTTAATGAAAGCTAAAGCAGCCTGACTGATCCTATCAGGTACAAATCTGGACAAAATGTATTGTTGAAATACCATTTTACATTTGAAAAAACATTTGGGAATACATTTTTCAATTATTAACAGAAAGATAATTGTTTTCAAGCCAAGGCTTTAATTTACACAACACATACTTGTTTTGTTTGCCTCCTCTGCTGTGGGGTGGTCTTGCAAATTTGTTTTAGGTTAAAATGGCATTGACTTTTTCTTTTTCTAATTCAGTTTTGACAATTTCAGTGTACTTTAGTTACACAATAAGACCATAAATGTTTCAACAGTAAACGTGGAGCATTTACTACGGAGAAAATGCAATGACTGGGAGATCTGGAGGGGTGTGATTGGGAGGAACGGCCTGTCAGATCTGAACACGAGTGGTGGGATGTTACTGGACTTCTGTGCTAGTCATGGTTGGTCCATTACAAACACCATGTTGGAACACAAGGTGGCTCATACATGTACTTGGTATCAGAGTACCTTGGGCCAAAGGTCTATGATCAACATTGTAGTCGTTTCAGCAGAGCAGAGGCCATATGTTCTGGGTACTTGGGTAAAGGGCGCTGAGATGTCAAATGATCACTACTTGTTAGTGCGTTGGGTCAGGTGGCGGGGAAAACTGCCAGAGAGACCCGGTAATCTCAAGCATATATTATGGGTGTGCTGGGAACGTTTCTCTGAAGACCCTGTTCCGAACAGTAGAACTTCTCGGGTCTCCCAGAGGAGGTTGGCCACATGGAGCATACTTGGACCATGTTCAAGACCTTGATTGATTGATGCGACTGCCAAGAGTTGTAGTCAAAAGCTAGTTGGTGCCTGCGATGTTGGTAACCCTAGAACTCACTGGTGGTTGGTGACCGGTGGTTAAGAAAGGTGACCGGAGAGTGTGTTCCAACTATTAGGGAATCACACCCCTCAGCCTCGCGGGAAAAGAAGATGCTTTAAAGGAGATTACGGGTGTTAGTCGAACCAATGATTAAGTAGGAGCAATGCAGATTCCGTCGAAGGTGTGGAACAGGTCTTCTCACAGATAATTGAGGGGGCCTAGGAGTTTGCCAATCCAGTCTATATGTGTTTTGTGGACTTGGAGAAAGCGTATAACCCTGTCTCTCAAGATTCTGTTAGTGTTAGTGCTGTGGAAGTAGGGGGTGCCAGCCCATTTTTGTACAGCCAAAATGAGAGATGTGTTTGCATCCGTTTTCAGCGGTTGGGATGCATATCAACACCTTAAAGTCTTAGGCTATTGTTCTCTCCCAGACAAATATGGCTTGTCCCCTCCGGTTGAGTGGGGTGAATCTACCCCAGGTGGAGGTGTTTAAGTATCTCGGGGTCATATTCATGAGTGGGGGTAAAAGGGATCGTGACATTGACAAGCTTTGTTTAGTGACGAGATTTATGAACTCTGCGTAGTGACCGAAAGATTGCGATAGCGGATTCAAGCACTCTCCTGCTAAATGTGTACCAGACACTCCACCTAGGAAGAGACCCCACGGCAGACCCAGGACATGCTGTAGGGATTATATCTCCCAGCTGGCCTGGGAGTGGCTGTGGATCCCCCAGGAGGAATTGGTGAATGTTGCTGCAAACAGGGACACCTGGGGTGCTCTATTTACCCTGTTGCCACCGCAACCCTAATGGATAAGTGGTGAAGACAGTGCATAGATGGATGTTTCAACACAAAAGTTTGAATGATTTGCGGGTCTGTGAAAAGACCTAGCCTTTACACAGGCAAATTAGTAGGCATCTTTGTCATATGGTCTGCATGCATTGCATTGAACATGTTCCTGCTCCATTATACATTTAATGTTAACTGTTTAACATCTTGTGAATGCAATGTCTTTCTCATTTTCTTTCTTTCCCCAATGCAATTAATTTGAATACACTATGAAGAGAAAAGCAGCACAGAAACAGTACAGAACAGAATTGTGTTGCAAGCTCCACTAACTTGGGACGGGGATAGCCTCTATGTCAATTATTTGAATATAACTGTGACATAGTTTGGAGAAAAACAGAAAAATACCAATTATGGATGTATTTAATTGTAAAAATCTATGTATGGATTTGGGAGAATTTTAAGTAGACTAACAAATTCCATTGTCCATTTCCAAGTTCTAGCTTTAAAAACGAATGTTTGTGTAGTGTCATGTCCTGTGTTTGCTTATTGGGCCCCATTCGGCCAACATCTGAGTGCCAGATTTGGTCCTAAAATGAGGTGTGGTCAGGTGCATTGTTTTTATGAGGCAGCGGAAAGCAATTGCGCTATTGGTAAAAACTTGGTCTGAAGTCGTTGGCACAGTATTTCACTGGCGCTGCGACCATTGTTTATACCGTTAAACTAGCACAAGTGGGTTTGTGCCATGTGCTTTAGACAGTCTGTTTAGATCGTTAAAATATGTCCCAATGACTTGGCACAGTCCGCTGCATGATTATGTGGACTGCGCTGGTCCCAAAATGCCAGGGCTAGTGAGGGTCATATGAACAAATCCAAAACCAAGCGTTTATTTCAAGTATGTAACCCTCCCGTTTCAAACTCAAACCTTGTTGTGCCAGCAGATGGCGCAAGTCATATGGCCGTGTAAGCTGTAGCATTAAAGTTAGAATTAGGTCTTTTAGCAGACGATTTGGATAAAAGAATCTGCTACATGACCTTATTCTTACACGGACATATGACGTGCCGCGGGTGGGGCCATCTGCTGGCGTACGTTGAAACATTTTGACCCAGAGGACAGCGGGAGGGTATTAATTGCTTGTAGATATGATCTAAACTGTTATTTTATTCCTTCACTGACAGGGCGGTGGATGTAGGTTCCTTCGCTACAACTGTTCAATTCAAGCACCACGGAAAGGCTGGGCACTCATGCATCCAGGCCGCCTCACACACTACCATGAAGGCCTCCCGACTACAGGGGGCATCAGATACATTGCCGTTTCATTTGTGGATCCTTGATTGCCAGAATATACTCTATATTGGTGACATAGTTGTCCCTTGGGTTATCTTAATAATACTAATAGTTACAGTTTTACATTTATGAAGTAAATTTACAGTTTGGTGAACCAAAGAGGTAGTTGTTAGAGGCAGTTTCAAGTCAGGGTTGCAAGTGTAGAAGTAACTGGTGCTCCCATAAAAATATTGTGCCTTAGCTGGAATTCTCTCAGGAAAACAATCTTAGAATACATGGATTAAAAAGCTTTTTCTAAGTAGATTTTGAACATGACTGAGATAAGACAAAAGCTATATGTAAGGGCCTTGTTTGCGTTAGTGTACTTTCTTGTGTTACATCTTGGAGCTCGAGGGAACATGATTAGTACCAAATGATGTGCACATCAGTGACTAAAAAGGTGTGGCTAATTGGAAGGATGCCAATGCTTTTGACTGAGCTTGTATTGTGGACTGTCCGATGATGGCTGTTAAAACGTATTCCAAGTCAGACAAGTAAGCAAATAAACACATTTTATTTTAGGACAAGAATGAAAATAATTTACTCCTAAGAACACATCTGAACTAATAAGCCCAATTAGCAGCAAGTAGCTGCTCAAGTGTAGGACTTGGTTACTACTACTAGTTACCAGTAGTAGTATTTTATTTTATGTTCTATTTAAATGTACCGGTATTACAAGATTTGACTTTGTGTTTACTTATTTTTTACAACCATTGCGCAATACCACAGACCACTCCATTGCCAATTGTTTTTGTTAAACAATCAGGCCCCCATTTATTTGTTAATAAAGACAATTGTGTTATCCGGTGTCATTGTCATCATTAAATGCTTGGCAATAAATTGTGTATGGCCCCAATGTCTTGTTTTTCTCAAGGCAGTTCAAAACGATGGCTATTATAGAAGATCCCTTTTTGATACGCTGTAGCTCGTCCTGCTGGCTGGAGGCTTGCCTGAAATGGTTGTTGGCTTTCCATGTATGCGCATGGAAGGGCAGGGAGCTCCCAGAACAGAGCCATACCGCCAAATATAACTACTGCAACAGTAAATGAAGTTTCACACATTTGAGCTTCATTATTTTAAGCTTTGAGGTTTATTTTGTGTAAACAGGTTACGCCATTGTCCTCTCTTTTGTCTTCTGCTGTAATGGTCCAATTCGCTCATAGACTAAACATGTAACTTTAAATCGTTATTTCTCTAAAACAAGTCTGGTTTCAAATGCTCAAACATCTGTGCAATAACTGTACGTTTTGTTGATAATATAATTATCTTTATTTATAGAGTGCGTTCACAAGGGCAAAAACGTTCACTTTAACTTAGAAAAGTACATTATACAAATTGACTTAACCCTCGTAATGTACTCAGAAACCTCAAATTTGGCTACATGGCGGCACCATCTGATTGTGTATGATTTGTGTGTTTTTCAATTGGCATTGCTGAGTGTATTTATTTATTTCTTTATTAATTATT
>JAODUG010003403.1:0-11300 GCA_027564795.1 Aphredoderus sayanus
GGCTTGAGAGTGGGGCTTGCTTGCTTAATATATCTGATATTGTGTTGGTCATACTATACAATTTATGGCTTGTCTTTATTGAATAATACATAATATATAGATGGTTAAAAAATAATCGCGTATTAAATCACAATTGCTATATTGCTTAAAATAATCGCAATTATATTATTTTCCAAAATCGTTCAGCCCTATATTTTACATAGCTAGGGCTATATTAGCCCTCAGTGGTGAGGATACATTTTAATGGTGACCTTTATGCTAAAGGTCAACTACCACCCTTATCATTATTAGGCTTAACAAGGCTAATCAAATTTCAAGAAGTTATTATAGCCTAAGCATTGCTTGCAGGTGGTTTTTTCCTTTTTCTTAAATACAGTTTTAATGTAGACTATTTTGCTTCTGGGGACATCGCTAACATTGATCCAGCACTGTTTTTCAGCCCAGGAGTAGACTTTGACCTTTCTTTATATCTTCTTTCACCTTAACAGGGAACAAATAGATCAGAATGTAGGCTAAACATTTCAGCAGAACCCCTCTGCCTTCCCTCAGAACACCACCCATATCACAGCTCATCTTTTATTTAGATTGAACTGTCATCGTGTCTGGGCTAGACTGCACTACATTACAAATAAGGTCAGGAGTGTTTTATTTATTATCAATGATCCCTCTAAATCTAATGCAGATGAGAATGTTTAGAAGCAGGGGAGTTAATATCCTTCATATTGTCAGCTACCTCAGTAGATTTGGGCCAATATCCAAAGATAAAACACTAAAAATGTCATAACACTTTCATTTGTATTGGCCTTGGTTTGTGACTGTGCTGGGGACATTTACTGCCACTATTATACACTCTGGAGAGGCATGGTAACTGCCCAAATATGATATTAGAAGCATAACCCTATTAAACATCACCATCATCTATCATCTATCTATCACTAATAAAAATGTTTAAAAAAATTAAGATGGCTAGATTAATATTGCGGTGTGGAAAATATAGTTATGGATCAAGATAAATAAAATAAAAATAACCACAACAAAATTTATTAAGTGTCAAATTGACGTGACCTTAAGCCTGTGTTTTAAGTTTAAGTTTGTATCTTTAAAAATTCCAAAGATAACATTTGCATTGTCATAAAAAAATAAAGGGTTAGTGTATATTTATTGGCAATTGTGAACAGAACAGGGTACATATACTGTAGGTCCTTATACCCACGCACCCTAATGGTTGCATGTATTGAAATATAACCCACAATCACTAATTTACTGTCCACTAATGCTACGGTATGGGAAGCAGTATGGGGAACAATAAACCAAAGTCAGATACTTATAGATTGATTATTCACACAACAATTTATAAGTTGTAAGACTATTAAAAGATGTTTTATAGCATCAAATATTTTGTCATGGTTTAATGTGGTAAATTATCCATTCATACTGTAGTCCATATGTTATGTTACTACTACTATTATTATTATTATTATTATTTTTATTATAATAATATATTTAGCTAAAATGATTAGCTTCTTTCATACTGTACTATACAGTTCCCTCCATAAATGCTGGAATACTTTTAGTAGGCCCTTACCCGTGTGTTGTTTTCTTCTTTTTTTATTTTTTTATATATCTTTACAAATTTAGTAATGAACTAAATCAGTCTCTTCTGCTTGGTGTATTTGGCAGTTAAAAGTATGGGCTTAAGCAGACTACCCAATGTCTGTCTCTGTGCCCACATTGTTTCAGTGTATTTTTATATACAAATACTCTACCTTCATTTCTTGATCTGTAGCCCATGTAGGATACTACACTGTGTTCATGGGCCCATGCCAACACAATAGCCAGGGCACGTTCTGTTCTAACTCGCGTGTACATGTTGGAATGCTTATTACCTCGCCTGCCCCCAATGAAAACGTGCAAATAACAGCAGACGGGCTATTAGAATGGAGTGCCTCTCATCAAGCAAACACACCCCCACCCCACCCACCCCAGGGCGCACTGACCTCCTTTGAGTCTGTGTCTCTTGCTTTGGCTGCTTCAGCATTTACCATTACTGTAGTTCCTTCAGTGTCAAGCCCTGCCCCAATATCACTCATCATGTTATCATTGAAGCCTATGAACCCCCCCCCCCCCCCCTTGTGTTATCAAGGGATTGCAGGAAAAATAGAAAAAAGGGGGAGATGGGGATCTTGAGAGCTTTTCCGTTTCTTTGAGGTTGCTATAGTTTGGGTCCAGATCTTACTTCTCAGCTGGAGTCCGTCTGTGGGGCTTTGCTGAGTCACTCCCCTGTAACAAGTAACATCTGCTGCCGCGCTTTTTCTTTTTTACAACCAGGATTCACAGCGTCCGTGGTCTGAACGGGGGGGGGGCGTTGCAGTGGGCTGCGGGGGAGAAAACACACAATCTCAGGGTTTAAGGTTGATTATCAGCAGGCCTTCTTTACAGTTCCTTTTTTATTGTAGTGAAAGCCCTGCCTCCACCTTCTGCAGTAACAAACTGCTGTTTGCACCTTTCACTTTCCCATATTCTGCTTAAAGAGGAATTTCAGCCACTTTAGACCTGGACCTGATTGTCCAGCTGTGGTGAACGACTGTCAACAACATCTAAACAAACCAGTTTAGACTCCATATATTTTAAGGGAAACAAACCAGGTCATGAAAAAAAATGCACTCTACCTCACCAACACGTGTCTCGTAATGTTAAAATAGCTCAGGATGGTCCTGTTTCCTTGCGTTCTTTGTACACTGTAGAAGCCTGTATGTAATGGACAACATGCATTCACTGCAACAAACACAGAATTGAATTTTTTATTTTTTTACCCCCGATGGCTCCATTTGTATCCATTATAATCTACGGGGGCTCAGCAGTGGCGATTGCCAAGTACTGTGAGCTGCATTGTGTGATTAGGTTTTGGTCACAAACGATGGCCACAGTTTGGAGAGATGGTGAAATGAGGTTGACACTTTCAAGCACTGCTGTTGGGTTTCCCCTACTTAATCCTGACCATTGGTGACAATGGGAATTAAGAAGATGCTACTTAAAGAATCAATAGGCAATGTTTTGGAAATAAAACTCGTATGTACTGAAATATGTACACTCACTCACAATATTTACACTCACAGGTATAGCATTTGCTACACAACAATGTTTTTAGTACAGCCCATTCTCCTGAGGAGGATTAGCTAAACTGCAGCTGCTTTAGGAAGATACAGTAGTAGTGTACAGTCCAAGCACAAGTGTTTCAGATCTAAAGGAAGAGCTTTTGCTTAGTCCTCTTTAAATGATAGTCTACTTTAACATCATCCTATTATGCCGGTTATTTCTCTTTAGGCTGAGCCTATATTGTACCCTACCACAGACAATTAACTGATACTGTAAATAAACAGTATCAGTTTGACTTGAATCTGCATTTTTACAGTTTTCCAAAACTATATTATTTTTGCTTTGAAATTAAAATAGACGAGTGAAAGTGGCGGTGGCTGCCTGCTGGAACACTTCTCTAACTCCCTAATCTCTGCACACCTGCGGATAGGAGTGTATTGATTTCTAATACCTAGCTCCAGCAGTGCGTAACTTCACCCCACCTGGATGAGCTGATGATGAGCCGGGTCAATGCGCTCTCTATTTTTCTGTACAAATAATCATTTATACCGGAGATTCCTCTTGGTTGGTGGGGTGGCAGAGGTCCTGGCAGGCACTAGCCCATTTGTTTTTGGGAAGGCGAGTCCTAACCAAAATATTAAAGGTACAATACTTGACTGTGTTATACTGCCCTCAGTATCCTCAGTTTACTTTTTATGTTTGGTTTTAGCCACAGAGGTAATTACAGACGAAAATCAAGGCCCTTTAAAGTTATAGTCATTCTGGAGAAAGCTTGTTGATATGTGAAGTGGAACACCACGTCTTTCAATGCCCTCTCCGAAGTTCCACCCAAGACATTGGAAACATATTGCCAAGGCTAGGATATTGTTGTGTGGTGCGGTCTGCACCACTTTGTGTTCGTACTAAGATTGTGGACTGTGTATAAACACCAGATTCTTTTTTCAGCACGCGCACAGAACGGGCAGCTAGTGGACCATGAGGAGATGCTTTCTGAATTGGACCAAAAACTGTATTTGCTCATAATCGCTGACTCTACTTTTTTTTAACTCAATGTTGTTTTCTTTCCAACAGATTTCCCCATAGTCTAGTCCACGGCAACGACTGCAGCCATGTTTAGGAACAGCTTGAAGATGCTGCTGACAGGGGGCAAGGCCAACCGCAAGAGCCGCAACAGTGGTGAGTATGCCTCATGCCCACCGCACTCGATGACTCACCTGTCTGTTGGAACACAGCGGGCGTTCAGTAGTGTTTGTTTGCAGAGAGTTATTTTGGGAAGCGAAAACGCACCGTTGGGCAGATGCAATCCATTTTCTGTGACTGGTTGGTACACAACTGGAGCCGTCGTTCCAGTTCATCTTGAGGAATTATCATAAACACAAACAAACTGGGGAGTTCTGTGTCTTGAAATAGCACCACCCACCCACCCACACCAACTCTCCCCTCCCCCGCTTGCACAACCTGACTTACTTGACAAGCAATGCTTAGCATTCAGTGGCACAGCAAGCTGCCACAGATTGCGGTCAAGTCAATCAAAACCATTTCTGTGCGTAGGTTCACAGAGAGATACTTGCGTTCCCTTTTCCTCCATTCGGGACGGAAATAACCGTTCAACAGTAACTGGCGTATATTTTGTGTTCCTAAAAACGGATCTTACTGTGCATCCACTGAAAAATGCCTGGAGCCTTTTATGTGGCTGGAGAGCCCCAGCCAAGAGCAACGCTTTGGTAAGCGCAGGCCAGTTGGAAAGGTAGCATAGCTTATTTGAATGTAATATGTCTGGGGTTAATGCCAGGCAATATGACAACCTCTCTCCACTTGCCTTAACTGTTTCCCTCGCATGGGTCTTTATTCGGGTGTCGGAACATGATGTCTAAAGCCTGCTTGATTTCTGTGGACAAATGAATCTTGATAGGTCCTGCCTTCTGAATATAACCACAGCTGGATGGAGTGTACATAAAGCATTAAATGTACAACATGCCCTGTCAACGCCCCTTTCCAACACTATTTGATTACATTAGATGGACCTTTTGTGTTGAAGGATCAATATATGAGGCCTCATTTGTATTCCCGAGTAACAACACGCACATTGTTTTTATCACTAACTGCCTTCTCATGGGAAGTTTTATTTTGCAGAGATATATTGAGAGAAATTCACAACACTCAACAGGCAGCGACAATCATTGTCAGCCTCTGGGCAGTACAGATTACATGGAGTAAATGGTGATAAATATCAGTGTTCTGGTTACGGTTTTTGTTTTTGTTGCTAGTACTACACAGTGTATATTTTTTTTCACTCTCTCTTCAGGTAAGAGTAGTAGTTATTCTACACTGAATGTCTTTTACATGCTGTACCGGCTGTGTTCTGTCTATTCTGGTCCGAGAGTGATTGCATGTGTAAAATGCAGAGACTAATAAGTCGGATCGACTCACAAATAAAGCGCCTCTGTTTGGTATCCTGGAAGTTGCCCGAAATGCAGCCAGTTTAGCCAGCTACAGTGCTTGTGCTGCTGCTGCCCCTTTTGAAATGATTACGTTGACTGCAAAGCTTTAACACAATTTCAACTGGTGAGCTGTTGTAAACGGTTGTTATTTTGCTATTTCACTTTTAGTTTATTTCATTAATATGTTAGCTTGGCTGTTACATAACACATAGTTATGTAACGGACAAGTCAATTACAGAATCTTCCGGTGCTAATATCTGCTGCTGTGACTTGGCAGGGAAATAAACTACACTCGACACCCGCGTAAGACACACGCGCACACACACAGTCCCCCACACAGTCACCCACACACTCCACGTTGCTCTGACTGCCTCCCAAGGACAGTCCAAGGGCTGGTTACACCACTCCTGAATGATCAGCCCACGGCAGACAGGGGGCGCTGCAAAGCTACAGCCTACGCTCACTGCACATATGGGAGGAGAATATTGGCCTCCGTGGGAAGCCTCCCTCCTAAAACCACCTCTACACTGGGATGCATCCAATTGAAACCATTGATGCCAATGTGAGTGTAGAAGAAGGCGTCTGTGTCGAGAAGCAGCAGCATTGTGCTAACACTGCTAATCCGCTGTTGATCTGCCGCTCTGTAACGGTGGCTGTTTACGTTGCTGGTTGTGCTAACGGGGTTCTTGTAATCCCGTTTCACTATGATTTGGTACACACTGAATTACCTTGTGTGCTTGGTGAAATCAGCGACCTTTCATCGTCAGAATGCAAACTGCATACGTCGCGCGCGCTCTAAGTCGCTGAGCTTGTGAGTGGCGTCTTTTAAATTGAATAAAGCGGCAGATAAGGTGTTCCTGATCACAATGAACCTGAAATCAAACGCATCTCTGCAGCGCCGGCCGCATGAAACGCAGGCTTATCTCCATGGACGTTGTCATTATTAGTTGTTAGTCAGTCTGCGCTTGCAGTGCTTCTTTTCAGCACAGCTGCACAATGCCACATCCGACGCCAGTCAAGATGTGAAGTGATTGTTCACCCGCAAACGCATATGATCTCATGCTGAGATTCAGGCTGCTAGGACAAAATGGGGACGAATGTCCTTCAGTCTTTGTAGTGACAGCGTTTAGGTATCAGAGACACTCATAAACTATGCAGGCAGCCACAGCATCCCACTTCAAACAGTGTGTGTGTGTAGTTGTGTGAAGTTGAATCAGCTTTTAAGTACATCTACTTGGGCAGCACTCGAATGGGATTGAGAAGGAAAATCTTTCCCTGTGGTCAGGGATTTTACCCCGTGTCAGGGATACAGACACTTGTTGATCCGTGACTGGAAAATGGAGAGGATAAGCTTTGTCCCACGGCATCGAGGGTCAGCTTCCTCAGCCAGGAGAAAGGGTCTAGGCTGGATATAAAAGTCCACTGTCTGACGCTGCAATTATAATTTATGGCTGTTGGGTCATTGAGTGGATGGGAAACAAGATTGGATTGTAGATGCGGGCTGTCTGGACATGGAACATTGCAGGTTTAATTACTGCTGAGATATGTGCATGGGTGTGTCTGTCTGTGTGTGTGTGTGTGTGCAGGACAGACACAATTGTGTATGTACTATAAAAACACTATAACATGTATTTTAGAGGTGCAAATAATTTATTAATTTAAATTCTGTTCAAAATATTATTATATATATTTTGTAAAATGCATATGAAAACCTTACCCGGGCGCAGCAAATGTGTCATGTGTTGTATTATTGATGCTCTGAGAGGCACTTTGGTGTTCCTAATAAACACACAGCGACGGCCAGGGCACAGTGGGCGCCACTGCTTGCATGACTGATCCAAAATGGCCTCTCCACATCTGAGAGGACGCACTTGTCGACCTGTCGAAATGCTCCTCCGCTGATTATGCTGGGAAATGAGGCTGGTTCTGGGTTAGAGTGGTTTCAGACATTTTCTAACACATGCATAGAAATAAGAAATTATTTTTATTTCAATTTCAGGTACATCTTTTTTATTGTTTTATTTTATTTTTTGGGAATATGAGACTAAAATTCCCTTCTTTTGCACTCATCATAGCCCAGTATGTGACAGCAATGACATATATTGCAAGAAGCAGTCCCATTCCTTTCTTCAGTCATCTGTGGAACATTCCAGTAAGTCGACAAGTGTGAAGCCTGACAGGAATCAAATTGAACCTCCTAATCACTGCAGTCTAATTGACGGCTCATTTTCCACAGTGGTGGAAAATCTAATTAGAGATCATCAGATCAGCAAACAAGCATCAGGATCTAGGGCTCAAAGAGTGACAACAGCTCAGTCGAATGTACTGTAAAAAGTCATAAGTATTGTTTCATTTCCAAGTCAAAAGTAAGCCCCTTGTGTCAGTTTTGGTTAAACTGCAAGTGGACATTTGTTAATGATAATACCTATAGTGATACTTCCTTACGCAATGTATCTTAACCGTGCATGGTTTTCATGATCAGTGCTCTGCATTGTATTACACTCCGTACAGTAGTAATATGACGGCAGTGAAACGGAAGCTGATTCTGGCTGTTCTCCACCAAGCGACAGATTGGCACCTACTGGTCCACTGTGTCCTCTTCCTTTTAATAATGAACCCATAAACATGAATGAACCAATGCATTTAACCCTTTAATATCCTTTAAAAATATTGTATTTGGCCACCCGGCGGCGCCATCTGATTGTATATGATTTTGTGTGTTCTTCAAATGGCATTGCTGTGAGTACATATTTATTTATAAATTATTTCTTTATTAAGAATTTATTTAATTTTAATTAATTAATTAATTAATTAATCCTCCTGTGTCTGAGGACACACTCAGATAAATATATCATCAAATTTAACTGCCCAATTAATTATATTCATATGATTTTAATAATACCGGTATACAGTATAGTATAATGCTATATTTAAAGTTAATAATAATATATTTTTCAGATGAATGTGGCAATGGATTCCTGGTATTGACTTAGTTGTTTATAGATTGATTGGTATGCTTCAGATGTGTCCTGCTGCACATAGTATACCAAAGCACCTTGAATATATCCTAATTCTAAACGCACAAATTAGGATGCAGCATAAGCACTGAGTGCAGCCATCTGAAGAGAAGCTAAATCTGTGAATCAATATGGCACACAGCTGAGGAGAGCGATGACCTTTGGTTACTAGGGACAACGGCCTGTTGCCTACTCATCAAGCTCGGTCGTCGCACAATGTTTATTTATTTTTTATGTTTTGTAACCTTTTTCCCTTTCTTGACATTTACTTCCGAGACACTTTGATGCTATGGAGATCAATAGAAGAAACGTGCAGCACCACATATCGTCTGCCATGCAGGATTCTGCATCTGCTATGAAATTCCCACACTTTGCAGATGTATTCGTAACCATTTCTAAAGATGTCGCCTAGGTGTCTGCGAATGAACAACCGTATTTCTGTGGTTTTTAGCTGTGCTGTTATGGTTCTTATCAACCATGGTTTCTTATCGATCTGTCTTTACTAGGTTTGGCTTCAAAAGTGCCATGCATTAATAAATAGTTGTGACAGAGGCCTCTTCCGTTCCTGTGACCTCATCACTGTGTGTCTCCAGCAACAAAGGCCTGGGGAGGTTCGGCCCGAGGTCAGAGACAATATACCAGCCTCACTCAAATGGGCGCCACTGACCCCCATCAGCTGGCACTTGTGACTTTATCGCTGGGCAGCCATGGCAACAAAGCTGAAGCAAAACAGAAGCCCACCAAAGGTCAAAGACAATACAGATTAGCTGCCAACAGGGCTGTTGCGCTATGGCACGAGGTCACCCTGGTGTCTAGTAGCAGACTCCTGTCTTTGGGAGTACAGCGGGCACGCCATTTATGTTCAGTAACACTTCCTGAGCCACATACCACCCCTGTTATGGTCAGCTTCCGCTTACTGAGCTGGAGTCCTACAGAACCAACCTCTAGGACAGTGGTGTTCAGACATTTGTTCTATTTATTTTTATTAATTTATTAATAGTGCATATATATATATATATATATATATAAACAAACCTTTTGGGGGGAAATGGGAATAGGTGTATTTTCTAAAACTGAAATAAAATAATGAAAATTCTCAATGTATTGACAATTTGTGACCCTTTCCACGACTCTTGGGGGTCCCAGCAAACAGTTTGAAAGCCTGGTTCTAGAATCCTTGTGTATGGCATGTTATTATTTGCTATAGTATACTTCAAGTCCACAAGCCAACAATAGCTGGCTCCAACAAAACCATTGTAATTTGTCCAGCATCTATATGGTTGCTATGGCTATTTGTGACGACAGAACTGTCATCGGTCAGTCTTGTTTTTGTCCTTTCCCCCCCACTACAAATACAAAGGCTGTATGAAATCGATAATACCCATTAAGATTATATTTTTGGTTGTAATGGGTACCTTGTGGCAGAGTGTATGGATTCAAGGCCGAAGCTACGATTTTTCTATTCCCATCTGTAGTCTCTGTAGTCGCAATGAAAAACATTGTTATTGTGGACAAGGGTGAGACAGAATGATATGGTTTACCTTATCCTGCCACTGATACGCCGCGTTGTAAAGGAACATTGGCGTTAAGGTGTCTGGGTCGCTGCCATATGGCCCTCTAACTCCCCGTGTGGCGTGAGTGCATTGATGAGCAAAAACAGGCAACGTGGGTAAAGCAGATCTGCCGTAAGCGCGCAGACATTCCACTTATCACACCTGCGTTTTAATTTTGTCGCTCTTCCACTCCTGTGCTGGCAAAAGCCATGATCAGCGCTGGTGTTTTGGTGCCCACCAAGATAAATGTTAGCGGAGATCAATCCTCAGAGGTATAGCTACACCGCCAACATGTATCTTCTTCCCCACACGCTAATGGTGCCCTGAAACGCCAGCCCTATTGTCCCGCCGCCTGGCAGCGCTTGGGGCTGGGGCTGTATCATGTCACAGTGCCGCACACCGCGTTGATGTGCCGACTGCAGCCCCGGGTCTACAGCCTAATGTGTGAACGTGTACCAGCTCCACTTATTAGGGTGACACCCGAGCAGACATATCTAATGGCGTTTTAAGGTGAAAGGAAATGATGTGTGAGACGTGTGAATATTGGAGCTTTTTTATATTTTTATTTTGCCGTGTGGTGGTGTGTAGCAGTACTGCATAGCTGAGTGCTAGTCAACCATGTCCCATCGAGGCCCCAGATCCTGTGTGTTTTCATTCCAGACCATCACAATAGCCTCCTGATTTTACTGATTAACTACCAATTTATCCACCAGGAGGGTCTAAATGTAATGCCTGAGGAAATCCCTGTGTCTACTGAGGAGAGTGAACAGAGCTATAAATCTGCTGGTTCTATAGGTGCGTTTCACGTTTGTTTTTAAACAGTCACAGAATGCTGTGAGATCTACATCTCAGAGAAACGTGTATGGTGTGTGTGCACAGTATTGTATAAGGACAGTACGCAGGTGGTGACCGGCCCTTACTTACTTCTGTCTTGGACCAAAATAGCATAGTGGCGTGTAACCTGAGACCTGATGTATAGCTACATGGTGACTCATACAATGCACTTACATCAGGGCTGTGTTGCACACACTGTTTTTCTGTGTCTTCCCTCGCTGTTTCTGCTCCCATAACTACTGACGAATGACGTTTTAATTCTGCAATAAGGAGAGGGAGAGGGAGAGGGAGGGAGGGAGGGAGGGAGGGAGAGAGAGAGAGAGAGAGAGAGAGAGAGAGAGAGAGAGAGAGAGAGAGAG
>JAODUG010003404.1:0-11300 GCA_027564795.1 Aphredoderus sayanus
CACAAATCATACACAATCAGATGGCGCTGCCGTGTGGCTAAATACTATATTACGAGTACATTACGAGGGTTAAGAACTTTACAAGGTGCAGTTATTTAGTGAAAGCAGTAAAGTGTCCTACAATATAGCTCCTCATCATTCGTGTGCACTATGCTTGGCTGACATAGCAGTGGGGTGAGTTTACTCTCAAGTTGAAGTTAATGATGCAGGGATATGAGGGCATGAGTTTAGGGAATAGTCTCTCAATAGTTTCAGGTGTGTGTTTTGATATTTCCATTTTCTTATTACAAAATAGTCTTTCAACAACCAAACATTATGCTACACGATAATAAAATAAACTATTGCTCTAACACATTGCATTAATGTGACAAATGTTTTGATTCCAAAATAATACGATAAAATGGATTGAATACATTTGCTAGATTATCTTGATGTCAAGATTGAGGAATAGAATGTTGTATAATTTTATCCATAAGCATACAGCCATAACATCAAATAATCAACTTTTCTATTCATACAATAATTTATCTACAGTATCAGGCAAGTTACCCAATACCCACTGGTTAGGTTAGACCAAGGTTATACCAATGAATGCATGCATCATATATTTTATTCCTCTGCTTGATTCCTCTCAACACACTCTTTTAGATCCTCTTAACAGAGAAGGTATTTGGAATGAATTATTAAGCATATGTATGGGTTACAAATCTTCCACTGCTTCAACAGTAATTGTGGCACTGATATTGAGGGTTAATAACAAAATATTCTGACAAGACCTCGAGAACATTTAAGGACAGTTATTCTACAACAACCCTAACCCTAAAAAGATGACGGGGGACCTGTAGTAACTTGCATAACACAGGCTGTAATCTAAGAGCTGTAATCTCACAGAGACATGTAATCTAAGAAGCTGTGTTGGTCATCTTACTTACAGAGATGAAGAGGTTGAGGAGGTTTTCCAGGGTGGGGAGTTGAGGGATAAGTTTCTGGACGACTTTGCTGAAAGCCTCGAAGATTGAGTGGTCATAAATGCTTGTTAAGTAGAAACTGGATGGGGGTAGAGTGATAAAGAGGAAGTGAGAACAGGTAGGGTAAAGGCACATAAAAAGCTGCAAATCACATGGTTAAATGGAAAATATGATTAAGAAATAATTGTTTTATTATTTATTTATAATTTAATCATATATAATATAATTTATTTTTTTAAATGGTCACATGGTTGCTGCAACACAGCAAACCCACAAAAATCAAAAAACTTAAAAATCAAATAGGCACAGACACTGCTTACACACACACACACACACACAGCAGGGCACTGTGCAGAAGTAAGTTGTGGAAAGCAGGGCATTAGGGTAACAAACATCTCTCCTGGCTCCATTATGAATCTAGTGTCGACTCAGCTACCTGACCTGAGTAAATAGTGAAACCCTTCCCCCACACACTCATAAAATATAGAGCTGCAGGCATCAACACAGCCTTATCAGCAGAGAACCACCGTGCAACAGAGCTGGGTTCATATGTGTCATGCCAGTTTCTAAGTGAACATCTATCTCGCCTTATCTGGTTAACCAAGCTTCAGTAGGAAAGTGTTAAGCGCCAGGCAAAAAAAGTCAAACAATATAAAACAACTCGAGTACAAATAACTTATGAAACGATAGTTTAACATCTATTAAAAGCAGAAGGAACCAGGGAATGATTAATTAACTTTTTGGCCAACAATCTCAAACCCAGACCAAGCTTTATCAGGAGGTCAGAGAGAAAGCTCAGTAATGACATGACTATGCGGACCATGTGATGATATTTCACACTGCAGTCCAATACAACATTTCACCGACAGACTATTGACATTCTTGAGCCTAATCACCAATGTTTTTCAGCTATCACAGGCGAATGAAACAAGTGCTGTGTTTTGTGCAGTGGTATCAGAGTATGGGTCAGTCATTTACAGGAATCTGATCTTGGAATGCAGAGGTCATCTTCCTTTCATATCAATATAATAAGTTAGCACATAGTACCAAAATAATCTAGTTTTAACAAAGCTATAAATGTGCAAATTAAGCCCATCTTGGTGTATATTGTCTTAACACATCTTGGTTTTAAACATGACGATGTAAACGATGTCTTGTGACAGTAATGTGACGTGTCAGACTGAAAAGAGCTCATTAAAAGTACATAAAGATGTTATAGTGGGGTAAAAAAAAGTATTTAGTCAGTCACAAATTGTGTAAGTTCTCCCACTTAAAAAGATGAGAGGCCTGTAATTTTCATCATAGGTACACTTCGACTATGACACAATGAGAAAAGAAAAATCCAGAAGATCACATAGTAGGATTTTTAATGAATTTATTGATAAATTATGGTGGAAAATATATATTTGGCAATAAGAAAAGTTAATTTCTTGTGACCATTTTGACCCCACAGGGTGAAATCTTGTGTGGAGCCCTGGATCGAAGGAGATTAACAGTGGTCTTGTAGGTCTTCCATTTTCTTATAATTGCTCCCACAGTTGATTTCTTCACACCAAGCTGCTTAACTTTTGCAGATTCAGTCTTCCCAGCCTGGTGCCGTTTACAATTTTGTCAGCTCTTTTGTCTTGGCCATAGTGGAGTTTGGAGTGTGACAGTTTGAGGTTGTGGACAGGTGTCTTTTATACTTCAGTTCAAACAGGTGCCATTAATACAGGTAACAAGTGGAAGACAGAGGAGTCCTCGTAATGTCCTCTGGGTCAAAATGACCCACATCACTAGCTCTTAGAGAGAAGGCGTTAAACCCAATTCTACAGCTTACACACAAATATGATGTGCACTGCTGGCACAACAAGGTGTGAGTTTGAAACCAGAGGACAACAACACGGTTAAAAAGGCACAAAAAAAACAACATAAATAAATAAATAAATAAATAAATAAATAAATAAATACACACACTCAATCATACACAATCAGATGGGGCCGCCGTGTGGCCAAATTTTAGATTTCTGAGTACATTACGAGGGTTAAAGAAGAAGCTACAGGTCTGTGAGAGCCAGAAATCTTGCTTGTTTGTAGGTCACCAAATACTAATTTTACCGAGGAATTTACCAAGAGATTCATTAAAAATACTGTGTACCTATGATGAAAATTACAGGCCTCTCTCATCTTTTTAAGTGGGAGAAGTTGCACAATTGGTGGCTGACTAAATACTTTTTTACCCCACTGTACATGTAAAGCTTCAGATATGGAGCAACTAAAGATTTACACCACTTGTGCACCACTTGCTTAAGTCAATAGCCACAAAGTATGCCAACTTAGTTATACATTCCACTGTTGTTTGACATTAAGTGATGCAAGCAGTTGGCTGTTTGTACCTGAGATGTAGCTTCTCTAAGCTGGCATCAACCAAATCATCGTTTGCTCTTTGGTGGATGTCTCTCTGGGTCTCAATCTTGTGGTCATCCGACAGGCCGTCCACCTTGTGGATGAACACCTCAAAGTTGATCTCAGGGTTGACCCGGTAGGCTCGAGAAACTGTGAGGTGCAGTCTGCTTAAGGCCTCAACGTAATCATCCTGCAGGAGGGGATGATACCATGGGCAAGAACCACGCATTTGTACAATCTCTATTGTGAAAGAAGCAAAACCTTTATGCCATGCAGTCTCAGACAGTTAAACTCAGAGGAAGGCACATGACAAAGCATGTGCCTTTTGACAACAAAAAAAGTACCTACTGTATATTTTTCCATTAATATTTATGGTTACGTTTCACTAGGAAAGCCCACTTAATTTACCTCACATTAGCAAGCCATAATTCTGACACTAGGAGAAAAGTGCATGAGTTTTGAGTTGAGTACCGTATGTCAGATTACATTTCATGCATTTGTCGGTAAATAAAACCAGCTGCTTTCTTCACCTGAGCATCGATGACAAAGATCAATGCCCCAGTTCCTCTGAAGATCATCTCATAGTCAAAGGTGGGGTCAAAAACATCCACCTGACCAGGGAAATCCCAGATCTGGAAGTTGACAAAGGAACTGCTGGAGATGTCATCCTTGTAAATCTTGTTTGTGCTCTCTAAGAACAAAGTCTCGTTGGGAGACATTTTGTGAAATACCACCTGAAATGACAATAATTTTAATGAATACTTAATTTCACTGCACTTTGTTTTGGTGATGCTACTTGGATATGTATGGAATTTAACACTGCGTGTTTCCAATTTAACTGCTGTAATAAAATACTGTATTCAAACAATGTGTTTATTGTCGCAATTTTTGAAAACATGACTACCACTGAGTGTAGCTCAGAGACAGGGAGACAGCAAGTCCAAAACCTTTTCAGTCAGCTGACCCCCCCCCCCACATTTGCAACAGAACTGTCAGCATTTTTATGTTTGTAGGATGGAGTGATGTTGAAGCACATTCGACAATGTACAGTGGCTGAAGCATGCAGAGCGAGTAGATGGAGCCTCCTGGGATGTCTCAGAGTTTAAAGACATTACTCTGCTTATCTACATGAGGGCTGCTGCATAGAGAACTGCACTGCATGCTACTGTACAATCCAGGGCTGGAGACATTAACGTGGATGAACAGCTGTTCCCAAATACAGCGAGTTGCCAGTTAAAGCAGTACATGCCGAACAAGCCGGAAAAATGTGGCATCAAGTTTAAGCTGACAGCAAATGTTGGCACTCCATACCTGGCCCAGGTAACCTGGGCATGGCTATACTGTAAAGTGCTTTGCCTTGCCAGAAGATTGGGAGATAGATATATATCAATCAATGTATATACGTATACTTATACCAATGTTCTGAACATTGTGGTTACTTAGAAATGTCCTTGTTTTTAAAAGAAAAAACATACTTTGCCTATTAAAATAACATCACATTGATCAGAAATGCAGGGTAGACAATGTTAATGTTTTAAATAACTATATATTTTTATGAAAACTGCTCAAGTGGCACATTGTGTTACCAAGTTTATAATTGAAAAAAGGCAAATTGATAATTAGAAAACAGTTTTATCCATTATGTTAAAAAAGCAATAGCACTGTCTGCCTTTAGACTAGTTGAGTATCTGAAGCATTCCTGTTTATGGGTTAAATTTCAGACTCAAAATGGCCAGAAACAAAAACTTTTCTTACAAAATTAATGTTGTTCCTAAATGTCCATTCTTATTCTGAAGAGGCTAATCCATGTGGGATATTGCCCAGAAAAGTCAAGCGGAGTCCACATGCTTTCATCACGATTTTTGAGAAGCAATCAAAAATCGTTGTTCCAAAGGTGATGTCTTCATCTGCAATACTGAACGTTTATTAAGCCATTAATTTAGACAAACCATTTGCTTCCTTAACTCAATACAAGGAGCCAGATAATACTAATTTGATTAGTGCAATGGTTTCTTCTACTCTGCATATCAGTCTGGGAACGCTCTATTCAAAGTAAATTGTCTCTGAGGTGATACCGATAGATAATCCATTTATTAGCAGTTGATTGGACCACCTAAAAAAAATTCTGAACAAGAACAATTTGTGCAACTACCCACATGAACCCTTATGGGGCAAAGGTTCAGTAACCAGCTTTAATGGTTTTCAAATAAAAGTTCCCAGCCTGTCAAGTTAAATTATGGACTCCAATTTCAGGGTTGTTTTACCAGGTTACAAACTCACTACCTCACTATGAACCAGAATATGTTTCTGCCATTGACTCTGAAAACCATAATGTTGGCAGGTCTGCCAATTTATCTGTGGGGATGGCTGTTAAACACACTGAGGCTTAATTGCAACCATGAGTTGGCAGTTAGGTCACTGGGTGCACTAAACATGCAAAAAACAAAATCACACGTTTCTCATATAGTAGAGACGTATAGGAGAGAGGTGATCACTTTCATAAACAGAAATAGGGGCAGTGCTATAGAAGAACAAGAGCAAACTTCAATATAGGGAAGAGCAGAATATAAGATGAAATAACTGTTTAAAAATCGCATAAAATGTTAGTTTAATATAATTTCTTAAAAAACAGCAGTAGCTCAAATTATTTAACTAATGTGGCAATTTATAAAATGGGGTGAAAAATATGAATGGCAGAATACCTTAACCAAGCTCTAAGGCCTATTCAAATGCACGAAATTGTGTTTGAAACATGCTGTGTTGGAGCTGAATTGAAGGGTTCTGGGAGTGTCAGAACAGAACAATAATCGGAAATTAACGCAAAATTAATCCAAACAATGAAAACCATAATTATGCATGCTATATAAAAATTCTAAGAAGCAGATTTAGATAAACTGAGATTAAGGTGGCAGATGCCACAAAAGGTGTGGCATCATGTGAGGGCGATCAATCAAAGCTGCTTTCAGTAGCTTTCTGATAGGGGAGGGGCACGGTCAGTCACGTGTCATTTCACTTGTCCACATAGGAATAGTACGATGCAATGAACATGTCTCTGCTGTATGTATAGTTATTAAAAGGTAATACGGTACTGTATTACAATGCTAAATTACAAGATAAAGCTAGTTATGATCGACTTCTTCTTATACATATACTATAAACATAGCATGCCAATGTCAACCGTATTGTTTAGCGCCTTTTCATAAACCTTGCTACTTGCAACTGTACGTTACTGTAGACTTACTAGTTAGCCATTAGGCTAACGTCGCTTGAATGGACTAGAAGTGGTACTGTATCTTGTATGCAGGCATCACAAACCTCTGTATTAACCCACCTTCTGTATTGAAGATTTGCCACTTCTTCGCAAACCCATCAAGAGGATTCTTGGTTTGCTATCAGATGGTGTTGGACTGTCCTCGATGTCGGCCTCATCTTCTCCATAACCAAAATCTTTGGGGAATGAGTCGGCTACCCCGTAGCTGTCAGACAGCGGTTCCACATCTGAATACTGAATCGACATTTTGACCAAACGTCGGTCGCTTCCCCTTATCCCCCCTCACTTGTCTTAACACGGCCGTGCTTGCACCGGGAAAACCTTCTACAGCACTAATTTAACGTTGAAATAATACCTATCGTAATGCCAAACACGAGCGAGTTTCCACTCATTTCCTTTGGGTTTCCTTTCCTATGAGAAAAACGCATTTAATCCCGCCCCCAAATATTACTGGCTATCCATATTAGTAGACCAATTGGCTTTTGTCGATTCAGCTGTCACTCTGCAGAGGCTTTTCACAGTCACCTGACTAGTGTTCATGCTTGTTTTGTGACCTATCACCTGAATAGCATACATATTCGTACATTTGTCAAACTTGTTCTAATATAGTTGATACATATTGGTTTAGAATCTATTTTTTAACAATATATTTGTTAACTGGACACCCAATAAAGATAAATAAAAACATGCAAGCGAGTACGATAACTAGAGTATTTGTGATATTTATACCAGCAGATGGCAATATAAATCTACTTCTGAGAAAGCACACTAGTCTGCACTGAAGAATGAACAGTGTAGAAGAAATCACGTGACGTGTCGTGTGTATTAATTCAGTTAATTCAAGTGTAAAAACAAGTTCGAACATAAAGTTACTATAGTTTATTTTCGTGCACGCAAAGAAATGTTTCCAGTGCTGAATTCATTTTCCTTGGATAAGGCATAAGTACATCACGTTCGGCTACAGTCGGCTACTGGCTGTTGTCACGTGGTTTCACTGTCAGAGTCCCAGCAGACGCCCCCACCCGCACTCTCTTTTTGGAGGAAGATAAACGAAAGTAGCAAAAACATCCACCCGGCAGGTTACCTGGAACACAGGTTGCGTCTTTTGCTACTCGTGTAACTTTAACGTTAACTTTCGTTTGCAAAAGAAATAAGCTCGACATCATTATGGCACATTATAGAGTAAGTGAGTTTATGCTTTTTAACTAATATGTTTGTTACACTATGTCACGTGCTTTAAAACTGATTGTCTGGCTAGGCTAACATTAGCGATTCAGGAGGTGGTAAAGTAATAAGTTAACTGACCTTGAACTTACTTTTGTTAGGATTTGGTAATTGTAATAAAGCTCGAACATCTTGTAGAGAGTAGGATGTCACTTTCTAGTTCACATTTCTGACTGTAAAATGTTACAATGCTGTACTGTATACTAACTAGATTCATGTTTACATTATTACTAGACTTCTGATTCAAAAAGAGAACAGTTTCGAAGATACTTGGAGAAAGCTGGCGTTCTGGATAGTCTTACCAGTGGTAAGTGTTTTTGTTTTTTCTTATGTTATTTCTTATAAGTTGTTTGTTGTGAATTTAAAGTTTTTGTAATTGGTAAACCTACTAAGAAACAAACATTGCTTCATGGAGTATATTATTTTTGGCTGATCTAATCAAAAATTGTCTTTTGTATTTCAGTACTGGTGGTGTTATATGAACAATCAGATAAGCCTGAAAATGCGTTGGAGTATCCTTGAATACTACGCCACCTCTTCTGACCATGTATAATTGTTCTCTGAGAGTAGCAATATAGATGGACCACCAATTCCAAAGGTATTAATCAAAATCAAGGATGCTTTCTTGGTAGGTCCAGTCATTCAGAGGCTAGGCAAGACCTCTCATTCGTTGAATGGAATAAATACAAGAAATGGTAAATTACTAGGTTGACAAGCTTCATCAAAACGTCACACCTGCGTGACCATGCTGGCTGTCTTTTTACTAACATTGTTCTGTTGCTGTGACTACTTCTGCTGACCCCACCACCCACCATTCCACCTCCTTTACCTTTACACAGAATGGGAAGGTGAGATATTCCTGTGTACAGAGCTTCTGGTTCCAACCGAAATGTTTGCACGGCTGTCTCAGATGCGCAACAGTATAATTTCATATTATCATTAGCATTTATAGGAACGGGCACTCAAATCGGTTTCTCTGAACAGGGCTGTTTCGTTAAGAAGGGTGCTATTGGCCTTGGGGCATTTTGACCAAACGCATGTCACAAACATTACATTTAGACCTCAGCAGACTGTCAGCATGTTGAAAAGGGGCATTATGTCTACTTTAAAATTCTTTGATAAAATGACTCGGTTCTCTATAATTAGAAGCATCCTAGACATCAGAACCGGCCCTTTAGTGGGATTTGATGATGTAGCTTCCTTCTTTTCTTTTTTTTTATACAGCAGTTAAGGATCCTTCCTTGACATTAAGAAGCAGCCCAAATGTATGTTGTATATTCTTTAACTAGGTGTCCTTCAGTTTTCTCAAGCAGCATCTGGGTGCAGCCGACATGGCTGAAACAGAGGCTCTTCAGCAGGAGGTGAATAAGTTAAAACAGAGATGTGCACAGCTGGAAGAGGAGAACAAAAACCTCAAAACAAGGGTATGTTTTCTGCTCATTTTAGAATGTAATAACTACATGTATGAGCTGTCTTTTAGGCTAGTTATTATTCAGACTTAAAAAGGTGCAACCCCCCCCCCCCAATAATGTTGTTCAGTTTACTTAACCCTCGTAATGTCCTCTGGGTCAAAATGACCCAAATCACTAGCTGTTTGTGGCAGATAGAAGGCGCAAAACCTAATTCTACAGCTTACACACACATACGATGTGCACTACTGGCACAACAAGGTGTGTGTTTGAAACCCAAGGACAACAGGAGGGATAAAAGGCAGGACAAAACAACATAAATACATAAAGAAATAATTAAATAAATACACACAGCAATGCCAATTGAAAAACACACAAATCATACACAATCAGATGGCACCGCCGTGTGGCCAAGTACTATATTTCTGAGTACATTACGAGGGTTAAGAGACTTTTATCAATACCACTTAAATATATGCATTTTATTATGCAACATGTTAATACTATGTTGTTTGTTTATAATTTCCCCTAGCTTCAACGCCAAGAACCCTTGTCAGAAGATGGAACAGCTAAGTAGGCCTAAAGAGAAGCTTCTTTTTTTTTCTGCTTTTCATGACAAACAACCTTGTTAAGTGACTGCAATCTGTTACCTTCCTTTTTTTATTATGCTTAGTTAACTTATTTTGTAAATATTGTAAAATTGCCTAAATATACATTTTCCTGCTAAATCAGTATTTACTATAATTTGATGAAGACCTATGCTTTCGTAAGGCCCTAAAATATGTGCTTAACATTGGGGCCAAACATGTGCATGATCTGAAATATTTTGAACAATATTTAGTAATAATATCATTACTGTTTGTTTTTTATGCCATTTACCCTTAAATTGCATTTCTGATAACATATTTTATAAAAAAACAAATATTTGGCCAAAAGTAAGAGTTAACTCATTCTAGGGTTAAGTTCAGATTTTTTTCTCTTCCTTTCTGTACAAAGGCACAGTAAATCTATAAAATTCTCCTGTTGTAACAGTTTATTTTCCTTGCATGTACCTGCAGACAAACCTATTGTTGGACACTAATATTTACATAATACTGTGAAACAAACTTGCTGTGTGTGCAAATGTACATGCAGATTCCTTAAAGGTGGGTTTAGCGATTGTATGCTTAAAAAACGTTTTGTCAAATACTGACAATATCTAAAACCTGGGTCCACTCGACTATTGCTCTAAACTAAATTTTTGCTGAGATTATTTATCTGGAACCCTGTTGGCTTTAGCATTTTCTTAGCCACTGGATGGCGGACCAATCAGCGACCAATGGGGATAGCTAAGTGTGATCACATTAAAGGGAAGCGTTTGTTTTGAAATGGTGGTCTATGCAGTGATACAGTTGTAGGTACGCTGATTGGTTAAAGGCTGCTCCAAAGTGTCAAAATTAACCTGAAGTCTATGCCCACTAGGATGCAAAAACTGTAATCCATAATGGAGTGTGAATAGGGTCTGTAAATGAAAAACAGAAGCTTGAATATCACCACACGAGTGTGATGTTATTTTTGTACTCTGGATGCAATTATGCCGCTATATATTTACATATAAGTTATTTGCTGCTAAATTAATGTTTAAAATATATATAGAGCCCCTTTAAATGTGTAGTAAGTGATGCTGGAGAGAGTTATACTTGAACTCATCAATACAAAAACAACTCCCTTGTATGTCATAGGGTGCTTCCCTTGCAGGCTCTGCACCCAAATTGGACACGCATTGCCAAGGCTAGTGGACCATGAGTAGGTATTCGCTTGATTTCACAAAAGGTTTCTTAGAATCACTTTTCCCCCACTTAGTTGCTCTCAAACTATGTACATCTAAATACTGTATTCAAAAAAACACATGTTGATATAGGGACTATCTGGTAGGATGTGCTGTATCCTACAGTACTTCATACCTTAAGTTACAGTATGTTTAGCCTTAGCCCTCGTAATGTCCTCTGGGTCAAAATGACCCAAATCACTAGCTCTTTGTGGCAGATAGAAGGCGCTAAACCT